>JAOVVI020004398.1:0-17683 GCA_028571085.2 Nepenthes alata | reverse complement strand
AGATAAGAATGTTTGTACTCGAGGGATGCCTATGAAAGGCTTGTGTGTGGTTTGGATAAAATAGTCTGTGCCTGTGGTGCGTTTGATACAATGCTTATACACGCATGTAGCTGAGAATTGCACCTGATGCATGTTTGACCCATCGATTTGGGTATAAATAAGATCCTTTATCGATTTTCATCTTTTGTGCGAGAAAAAGGGAGAGAAGAGAGAGAAAGAGAAGGCAATAAGAGGAAGACGAGAGGGAAAGGGAAGAAAAGGGATTTTGGAGTCATTTTGAGTCAGATTTTCTAAATATAAGGTTTAATGCAAATATATTTAAGTCCATTCTTTAGTCTATTATTTAAATCATTTGATTTTATTTTCAATTATTGTTTAAATGTATGTATATATTACCATTTACACCTATTTTTCAAATATTACTGTATGCATATGTATTTCATTGAATATTTTGAGATTTTGTTGGTTTTATCAAATATTTTGAGATTTGTTTTTTTTTATTTTTACCGAATATATGAGTATTTTGAAGAACCATGTTCTTATATCGAAATATTGTAAATAGAAGTATGAAATATTTGTGTATTTGACCTTGCATGCTATTTGCATGCAAGCTTTTGATTAGGACTATTTTGTAATATGATCTGAGTTTATACTTTTCCTAGAGGGTGAAAAAGTTTTATATATTTATTATAGAATTTTTTGTTTGACAAATGATAATTATTGTAAGTATTTGAAGGCTTATATTTACACATGTTTTAATATATTAGGCACACTTAAAGAATGCACCTATCATCTATATGTGTAAAAAAGATAGTGGCATTCAACCCTATTTTTAAGGTAATATAGATGGCCTGGCTATGGGTTTTGAATAGTAGTATATTTGCTTAAGGTTATTCAAAAAATGAGTAACCTATTATTCAAAGTTAGCTTTTTAATTAATCAGTGTGTAAGTTATTGGCCCTTAATTTTTATGTTTTGACATGCTTTGTATTTTCATGTTTTGAGATGTTTTGACATTATGAAGTTTTCACAAGTTTTCGATATGGTTCTTTGGAATTTATGGACGTATTATATGTTTGGTATTATGATGTTTTGTACGATTTACATATTTTGAATATTTGCATATTCTAGATTGTTTGTATGATATCATGGTTTGGAATGTATTTAATGAAAATTAAATTTTTGCATGTAATTTATGATTTTCTATCATTTCATCTGTTTTATTAATATATATTTGTACATTATACATATATGTATTTGTTGAACGTTAGGCTTATATTTGCAAGTATTTTCAAAACCTCTTGTAGAATAGTGGGCAGTGGATTTTTTTAGGATATGGATGGAAGATCGTAAAGACTTTTGTTTAGTTGTATTTGAAATATTGCGGTTTGTTTAGGCCTTGTGTATTGTATTGGATTCATATATACATTTTTAAGTTCCGTAGTTTGGGACTTTTGAGCCGGTGTGCCTAGAAGTTTTGTATAGAATTCCATTAGGAAATATTTGGATATTTTGCGTAAATACTTTTCCTTGTAGATATTTATGGAATGAGCAAGAATTTAAATGATTTTGAGGCCGAACGAGGGTAGTTTGGTCAGACTTGTGATCATTGCATTTAATGTTTTAATTATGTCGCTTATGGTGTTAGTATAAAATGTTCAACTCGGCTTTAGTTATTGGATTGCGATTATTTATGGATAATTCTTATATTTATATCATTATTATTACCTATTCATTTTGGAGTCGTGACAACTTACCAATTGTTCTTAACCAAAGTTGCATCTGTTTTGCTGCCGGGAAATCCTTCAGAGGAAATATTTATTTTTGTGGTAGTTATAAGGCTTTTTTTCTTTTTGTTGGTAGTGTTTTCAAGGTTTTTTACCAAGTAAAAAGGGTGGATGCTTTTCATCTAATTCAATCTTAATAATTATCATTTTGATGAATTAGCAAATACTAAATACGCTATCATCTAAATGGAATGTAATGGTGTCATATGGTGCTGAGTCTCATTATTTTGTTTATATTCTCACTAAAGCTGTTCTGGTATAGTTATTTCACCTTTATCAGCATTGAAAAACTCGCTAAAGTATTGGAGACAAATAATAGATCAGGTATCTGATTTCTTCCTGGATATTAATCGTATTCTCTAGATATTTAACTGATATTTTATTCTGCTATGATCTGGATAAGTTTTTGTTTTAATGCATCATTGAACATTGGTTTGGCTCATCTTAGGTGAGAACTCTGTGATTCAGGATGATGATGATAAGAGTCCTTTAAGAGCAAGGTGAGTGGTATCTATATTGATTCCCAATTTTGTCAATTAATTCTTTGTGGTTGTTATTCTGTTTTTTGGGAAACAATTTTCAACTTCTTTGGTCACACAGGCCAGCAGCTCATATATAGTTGCACCTTAGGACATCAATAGAAATAAAATATCTTGTTCTTCAATCTAACTTCTGAAGTGCCATGTAATTTACTCCCTTCATTAAATTTGCATTTGCCATGTTATCCTATGGGTACTTTTTGCATGACATGGTCACTAACCCCAGAATCATCAATTGACTAAGTTTAGTTCATCGCATTGATATTTCTGAATCTTTGTATCATTAAGAAAGTCACACAATAAATTTGTTGAATTTTATTCTTATCTGGGTTGTTATGGTTTAGTTATGCATTGACAAATCAAATTATCTTGATTTTCCTGATTGATCTAAGCTTTTTGGTGAATTTGTACAGCTCAGAGCTTTCTATGAGAAAAATACACTTCATCCTATTGCATATTCCTTCTCTGGGAATCTCAGACGAAAAATCTGAGGTTGAGATGTGGAGTGGGCCAGGTAAATTCCATCATGATGTAGATATTTTGGCTCATATATTATTTTATATATATGGTCATTTATATGGTAAATACTGGTATTGGTTGTGGCCATATCGATATTAGACAATACATATCGGTGTTAAATATGAGAATTGTAAACTAACAGACAAATATAGGTTGATATATCATGATATGTCACTAATATGGTAATCTATCACGATTTTGTTACGGTATCAAAAAATGTCAGTATCGGGACACTGATATTTCTATACATCATCCGATATTTTCATTCATGTTCTCCATATATGACATTCTGTTGTTTTCTGGTCTGTTGAGCTACATCCTTCCAATGGTGTAAGCACTTTTTTTTTTGAGTGACTAGACGGTGGTGAACTTGGATTTATTTTTCTATTTGATTTTTAATTTGTCATTCTTTAAGTTGAATTATAAGCTCCAATGTTTCTTGTTTTGCCTGTCATAGGATTTAAATGACATGTTTCTTGTCCCGGTTATTGGTTTCCTATCCTTTTGAAATGTAACCTAGTGTTACTCTTTGCATATAAAAATTCTCATCAATTACTTGAAAGTTAGATGTATGATGGTTTGCCTACTTTACCATGCAATAGAGTCTTTATCCAAAGAAGGTGATGGTAAGGAACATTCCAAAGTTGTGGAACAGGATGAAAGGCAGCAGAATATGGAGAAATGTGACAAAAATGTGAGCTATGGCTTGCTTGTTCTTTTTATATGCAGCTATTCTTTACTTTTATATTGAGTTTTATAGTATTAAATGATTGTCATACGTTCTGCTGTGTCATTTATCTTTGTGGTTTTTTTGTTGCTATTGCATGTTTGATGGCCTGTTTTGCCCACAAAGAATTGTTCAGTTTGCATCTGATTTTTTCTTATAATAAGAAACCAATTGACTCCAAATTATTTATTTATTTATTATACATTTGCCAACAATCATGGTGTTCTTCTAGTCATTTTTTTTTGAACTTTGTGCATGCTGAATTATGATGTAAATTATGATGAGTTTTTTGTTCAGTTTATCAATAATTTTCCAAGTTGAATTTCATGTGTACACATTAAAAAATTTTACTATGTTGTTTGTTAAATGGAAGTAGCTGAATTGGAAGGTGTGAAACTTCAACGTAAAGTCTTCTTTTCATACTCATGGTTTGAATATTATCAATGATAATATTTACTATTGTTTGGCTTACTGTAGCATTCAGTATCAACCCCCCTCCCCCAAAAAAAAAAACATTGCAGTTGGAGGCTTTAGTTGGTTTTTTGTTTATTGACGAATTAGATAAGATGTTTAATTTTTTATTTGATAATTAATCGCTGTCCCTGCGTTTTCTCTCCAGTTCTAGTTGTTTTAATGCTCATGGTAGGATGTATATTCTGATATAATTCTCTTCAAGTCAAAAGTTGTATCATCTCTATGTCATGGTTTGGTTGCTTATCCTTTTATCTGGTATAGGTTCTTTTAAGTTTCCGACCACTGAATCATTAATTGAGATGTGAGTCCTTATGCATCCAAAGCCCTGTTTTAGCTTTCACAATTTTATTGCTTTATTGTTAATGTGGATGAAGTTAATTTTGTTTAACATTTGTACTTCCATTAAATTTTGCACGTGGAAGCTTGCAAATCTTTTTTTTGGATACACCATTTTTTAGTAATTTTGGCTTTCAGGTTTTTTCCAAAAACAAAGTTTCAAAAAAGATGAAATTGAAGTTTACAAAGGCATGGATGTCCTTTCTACGGTTACCACTTCCTCTTGATGTTTACAAAGAGGTAAACCTACTGAATTTTTCAATTCTTCTGGTCTTTCTCATTTATACTATTGACTATTATTGGTGAGTCTGTAATAGTTGATATGAATCTTTTTGATTAGCAAATTCCGAGACGTCCAGGTGGTGGGATTTCATATCTACCCAGATCATTATATTGTAGCTTGGTAGATGCCATACTATTACGCTATTGATATCATGAGCTTAGCAATGTATATTGATGTCTAACTTCTGCTGATTCTGAGTGCTGTAAGTGATTTGAAAAATATCTGAGTGCGGATGGTCTCTCTTTTTATGGAAGCATGGTGCTTTCAAACAAATTTACAGCATAACCTATTTCCGTGTATGTGTTGATGTTTATTTGTTATCTAATTTTTATCTATTTTACATCTTAGTAAGAAAAGGGCTTGATCAAAATGCTAGTAGCATGCTTATGGGTTTATCAAAAACTTCTAATGCAAGTACACAAAGTCATGTTATACACAATAATTGAAAAAGATCACTGGGTTTATTGTAGTAATTAATCTCTGGATAACATTCTTGTGGTCAAGGCACTGATGAAAAAGATCACTAATGGCTCCCCCTCAGCCCCGCACTGGAAGGGCTTATTTGAAGTTCCATTTATACAAATAAGAATCTCTTTCGTTGTTGCAAGGCATTCCTCTCCACTTTGAAATAATATAATTAGTGGCACCAGGCTATGCCAGAGGAATTATTGCAGGCTTTCCACCGTTGTGAAATTGTACTGCTTGTATTTTTGAATTTGAACCTTCTCTTATCCAGTGGCAGCATTTTTTGGTCCCATTTGTTAATATTTTCTTTCCAACATTTAAATTGTTACTGATTAGATATATTATTGCGATTGATACTTATCAACTGGGTGCCTTTGGTTCTCAGGTGCTTGTTAATCTTCATCAGTCAGTCATTCCTCATCTGGCTAATCCAGTCATGTTATGGTGAAGTCACAATGCGATTTTCCTTTTTCTTTTGCACCTCCAATCTTACTTATTTATTGTTTGAATCCACCTATCAAAAAAGAAATAAAGAATTTATGGTTTGAATTCTGACCCATTACCTGACAACTTGCAGTGATTTTTTAACAAGATCTTATGACATTGGTGGTGTCATCAGCGTCATGGCTCTCAGCAGCCTTTACATTCTTATGACACAGTATGGATTAGAGTATCCCAATTTTTATGAAAAGCTTTATGCTCTTCTGGTGCCCTCGATATTTATGGCAAAACACCGTGCCAAATTTTTCCAGGTGAGATCTGGCGGTTTATTATTTATCCTAAAAATCTAGTTCAGGTAATCACTTCAGTTGCCAGAAGTTTTATATGCTATCAATACTTTGATGTACTAAGCAGCCATCTCATCTATAATTTTGGAAACAAAGATATCACCTATTAAGTGCCCAAAATAGATTTAGCTAAATAGCATGCATATATTTATAAAGGAATTTTCTTCCTCATGATACTCGTGTTGTATATTTGTGATTAATGTATGTAACATTTGAAAAATACCACGTGGTCTTTAGGATCTGGAATTTCCTGAAGAAATCTTCAAAGATGTCCATATATTTTCTGAGATAGTTTGCTCAACATATCCTTAGGATGCTCATCTATTTTCTGAGACAACTTCCCTCATCACTTGATATGATGCATCTATGAATGAGTGGACCCTTACTGTATGTTAAAATTGGACATTTCTAACGATTTGTGATCCATTTTTCTGTAGCTTCTTGATTCCTGCCTGAAATCACCACTTCTTCCAGCATATATTGCTGCTGCATTCACGAAGAAGCTGAGTCGGCTTTCACTTGTGGTCCCTCCTTCTGGAGCGTTGATTATAATAGCTCTAGTTCACAACCTGCTACGCAGACATCCTGCAATCAATTGTTTGGTTCATCAGGTACTGTCCACTAGTCATCTTTTTTACTTGTGCACTCCAGCTGCAGAGTTTGTCTTATTTTGCTCTTTTCGTCTGTCAACTCTAATAAATCTTTTATTATTAATAAACACTTCGACATATATCAATTTTAGTTTTCTTTATTCTTTTATGGCATATTTGGTTGGTGGGAATAGTGGAATATTTATTTCTACGTTTGGTTCTTTTTTTATACGGAATAATTATCCCCGGAGGAATAAATATTCCTCCAACTCAATGAATAAAAAATACCAAATTTTCTTAGGTATTTTTTATTTATTGTAAGAAATAACTATTCCCGCAATTGTTACTATTTTACTCATTGTCCTTCCATTTTTTGTTTGAAACCCTGGCTGCTTCCTCCTCCTTTTATCTCTCAGCCATTGGTCATTCTTTTCTTTTCTGATTTGACGCCATCCAAATTCAAGACCGCCACCCTACGCAAAAATTCTTCCTGTACAATGGAAGTCTGTTTCTTTGCACTCTCCTCGTGAGTTGAGGATTTTGCCCTCGCAGCTGTTGTTATAGACATAGTTTATGCTTTCCTGCCTCTAGAATCTTTTTTCTTTGAATAAGGGTAAAAAAATCATTAATATAAATTTTTATCATATTCTTATTACTATTACTATATACTAAATATTAGAATACTAATTCTCAATTTATTCATAATTATTCCAAACGAGTGACCGATTATGGGAATAAAAAATTCTAACTGTATTTCCCTCTAACTCTATTCCCATTTTATTTCATTCCCTAATGGCATGTTTGGTTGATGGGAATAAAAATTTTATTCCGACCTTATTCTCAGTGAAATACTTATTTCACTATTTGGTTGCATTTTAATATGGAATAAATATTATCGGAAGAATATTTATTCCCAGATCTCAGGGAATAAAAAAATACCACTTTTTTTTAGGTATTTTTTATTTCCGGATCTGAGAGAACAACTATTCTCGTATCCCATATTTTTTATTCCAGTATTACCCTCCTTTTCTCGCTAGCAGCTGCCTTGTGTTCTCTTCTTTCCCTGCGAAACCTTTCCCTATGTAGCTGCTTTGTTGCCACAGAGCAAAGAGAGAGGAAGAGAGAGAGAGAGAAATCAATTGAAGTCGGAGAATAAACCACGATTTTCATGGGAAAATATATTAATGGTAGAGAGGATCAAAAATACCAGAGGTTGTCATGGCCAGCGCCATCATACTGTACCGATTTGCTGTTAGTGTCTGTTTTGAAGGAGAGGTTAGGGCAATGGCAGAGTAGGAAAGAGGAGGAAGAAGGAAGAAAAGGGGAGGGAAGGAAAAGGAAAAAGGAAAAGAAGAAGAGAAAGGAAATAAAAAGAAAAAGGAAAGGAAGGGAATAGAAGATTCGGGAATTGGGTTTTGACGTGGAGAGAGAGAGAGATAGAGAGAGAGGAAGATTATATATATATATATATATTTATTTATTTATTAAAATATGTATATTATATGATAAAAATATATATTATATTAAATTAAAAAAGTGAGTTAAAAATGAAATTGTGAATTAAAATTACTATAAATTTTTAAATAAGGGTAAAAAAGTCATTACTATAATTTTTTACCTTATTTCTCGTATTATTATCATATACCAAATAATAGGATATTAATTTTTAATTTATTTTATTCCAACAACTAAACATGATAATAGAAATTTTTAAATTTATTTTCATTTTATTCTATTTCCTGAGAATAACTATTCTATTCCACCCTATTCCATTCCAATAACCGAATATGCTGTAAGAATAATTATTCTATTTTTACCTTATTCAATTCCAGTAACCAAATATATCGTTAGTCTTTTGGGTTGGACCAAAAATCAAACAATAATAATTTCCAACTTTAACTTCATTTATTGGTAAATATGTTGAAATAGTTTATTTTACAGGAAAATGTTGATGAAACTCCCTTAATAAACAGAATATCAGGAGAGGAGTCTGTTGGTACTGAGGGCAACTCTTGTACTGGCATTGATGGGTCTGAAGAAAAACAAGGCATTGATCTATTCAACAATGATGAAAGTGACCCTTTGAAGTCAAATGCCCTGAGTAAGCGTCTTTGACCTCTTATTTTATTTCCTTTCTAGAGTGGTCTGAATGGTATTTTTCAGTTGAAGTTTTCTCAGTTTATGGAGCCTTTCTAGTTATAAGATTCAAAATTATTTCATATCATACTAAATGTATTGTACCAATTGATGGTTGTGTACAAACAAGTTTGATCTCCTCTTAGTGCAAGCTAGTTGCTTGTACACTAGCGTCAACCTATGAAGTTCTAAGAAGGTGTAAGTGACCATCTGTTGCAAGGATTTCTACCGTTCTAGCATTCATAGGTGAGGGTTTTGTCCATTTTTAAGGACAGACTCTTAGTAAGGGGATATACATGTGAAACAGAGAAACTTCCAATGTGCAGCTCCCCTTATTGGAAATTTCACTGACTTATCATTTACCTGAAACTTGGATCCAGTCACTAGCCTGCCTTCTGCATCCCCCTCCTTGCAGCATTGCTTTATTGGGCTTTTTCCCATCGTGGAAAATTCCCCACTGCAGCCTCTGTTAAGTGCAGCTCCCTTTATTGAAAATTTGACTGGCTTACTATTTAGCTAAAACTAATATTGCACCTAGTTTGGTTGCATTTTGAGGGTCTAATATTTTTGCCAGTTGTGTCCATATGCTTATGTGCTGAGTGATTATTGTATGATGCAGTATCAAGGTAACCAGAAATTAGACTGCAAAATTGGTTCAATTCTTTGTTGTGTCTGAAAATCCTCTTTTATCAAAGATAATCAGGCTCTTACTACTAGGTCAGACCAATTTAGAATTCATTGGGCTGTATTCCCTGCAGAAGATTAACGAAGAATTTTGGAGGAGTTTTCACAGCACATTTCCATGTTATAATAATATATGTAACAATGCAGTGATGTACTAGGATACACACGAGAGCGATTGTTGCTCTATGCTTGATACTTTTTTGCATTTGATAATGTTGGTGCGATTTTCTCTTTCATAACTTGATCCTCTAGTGATTATTGTACTTTCAACAGGAAGTTCTCTTTGGGAAATTGACGTACTTCGCCACCACTATTGCCCGCCAGTATCAAGGTTCATGCTTTTATATACTCTGACAGTCAGGCCACAGAAGCCTTCATTCCTGTATTAATCCGTGTGTGCATGCATCTTTCTTTTCCTTGTTTCCAGCCTTTATATTGTGCTTGATTGGGCCTATTGCTTGCCTTTTGTCTGCTTTTGTTCATTTCTTAATTTTTTCTTGTTTGTTTCTGTGTCTTCTCTTGGATGTAGATTTGTATTGTCCCTCGAGAATGATTTGACGGTCAGGGCCAGGACAACTGAAGTACTAATCGGAGATTTTAGTTCCGGTTCATATTCAACAATATTCGGAGAGGAGGTAAGGATTCTTATGTCCAGATAATTTGTTTGATTCACCAAATTTAGATGAAGTGGTAATGAAATTCAATTCCTTCTAGCTTTAGGACTTATTATATTGGGGCAAATATCTATCTGTTGAGTACACTAGATCAACCAAGGATTCTCATGTCCTGTTACGATTCTCCCATTTTTATCCCCTCATACAGCCAACGGTGAATATTTTACCATGGCAATTTTGACGATTAGGATATGACAATGCATTACAATGTAAGGCTTGATCAAGCTCAATTGATGCTGCAGTGACATGAGAAGAGAGGAAAGAGCTCCAATTAATCAAGTAATTGGAAGTCTCACCGGTCGCTCGCTGTACAAAGTATAAATTTGGTGGGCTTAATAGAAAAATAAAAAGATGGGCTTTTGACTCCCAACAAACACATGGATATGTCATGTATTTTTTTAACTTTCATGTCAATATGTCATTGTTGATAGAGCCAAATTTGAAATGCAGATCAGACGGAGGGTAAAACAAGTGCCCATTGCATTTTATAGAACACTTCCAACCAGTTTGTTCTCCCAGTCCGATTTTCCCGGCTGGACTTTCAAGTGCGGCAAGGCCGGAGAAACGGAGGCCATTGATGACAAGAAGCGACCTGCAGGCGCAGCTGAAGAACACGGTGGCGACTCGATCAAACGTCCGAGACCAGGGTGCACCTAGGCTGCTGTCATAGCTGCCCCCCACCCCTCGGAAGGGGAAGGGGAAGGGGCTGAGTTGGGGAAGGGAAGGGTGTGAGCACTGAGACTATATTTGAAAGCAATTTTTATCGGCATACATTATTATTAATTTAATATCATAATTAAAAATTAAATGAATGAATAAAAATAATCAAATAACTATTAAAATTATTTAATATAATAATTATTTGCTTATTTAATTTTTAATCATATTTATTAAATAAATATAAGAAATTTTTACAGAGGGGGCCATAAAGTCTTGCAGAAAAATCCCACTCAGCAGATAATATATTATAGCAAATATATGATAGAGGTGGTATATTTCTAGCTAAATTACAAAGATCTATACAATCTGACCTATCATTTGATCAAAGGCGCAAAAACAGGAAAAAAGAAGCAACAGTAAAATTATTTTAAAAAGTAACATCGATCATGCATTCCTCTCCAACACCTCATGCAAAAGATCTAATCCTTCGACCGATATGCTCTTTCGATGTCTAGACTTGAGGGCTTCCGTTCTGGGAGGCGGATCGGGGGAGAAACACACGACGATGACCGTCAGGTTATCGCATGCATTAAGCTTCAGCGCCTCCCTGACGAGTACCCTCGAGCACCTCTCAGGATCGTTGTGAAGCATCAACTCTCTCCTTGATATCGTGACCGCGTGCTGGCTGCTGATCACGTCCCACAGGCCGTCGCATCCGAGTATCAAGAACTCGTCCTCCTCAGACAACGCAGTTTCCTGAATCTCTGGCTCTGCACTCAGCGGGCACAAGGAGGCCCCCTTTGAGCCCTTCATGTGCCAGTCACCGAGGGCTCGTGACACCGACAGCTGACCATTTAGATAGCCATCATAAACCACACCGCCAAGCTTCTCTATTCGGAGTCTTTCGGACCGGCAGTTGGGTTTGTGGTCTTTGGACAGCTCTACTGCTCTGCCTCTCTTTCCCAAGACGGCTCGACAATCCCCAACGTTGGCTACTAGCATTGTCCTATATCGAGAATAGCAAAGTCAATAAATTGGAATTCATTATATATTAGCAAATTAAACAATGCAAGAAACGTGAAATCATCGAGAAATAAATACACAGGACCTCCAGAAAAGTCAGTATTTGATGCTAAAATTGTTCCAATGTAGACTGTTTCAGACCACAAATCAGCCTAGCAGTAATTTATTCAGATGATGAACAATAAGATTTTGTCCAGCAGTTAGTCCGGCCTAGCTATATATAAAATAATAGCGCTAGACAAACACCCTTTAATCATTTTCGATGATATGACATTTTATCCATCCATCTAACAGACTTACATAAATATAGATAGATAAATAATATATCATCTACGGGAATACCTATAGAATCCTATAGAATTTGTATTGGGTATGAAGCCGACGTCTGATAAAAACCGCAGCGTTTACTTATGCTTGGAACTTATCCAGTACCTTCGGCCCAGTGCAAATTAACTGGGATCTCCGGATCCAATTAATAGTCATGCAGGACATTGAAGGCAATTAATGTGGATGAGAATTCCAGTAATGTGACCACATATTATGCCAGAAAAAGGAACATATAAATAAAATTACCATATAAAATAAGGTTAATTCGATATTAACAGTAACAACACAAAAAGGACAAATATCACCAAGGAAATGCTATTTTATCAATACAAGTTGAATTTAGGCAACAATTATACGCTACAATTATAAAGAAAGAAAAAGAAATCTCAGAGTGCCAATGGATTATACAGTCAGTCACCATGTTGAACATAAAGGAAGAGGACAAGAAAAGTAAAGGGATGGGGAAATATTAGCCTATATATCACCATTTTTTCACGATATTGTGAAATCTCTGTATGGAGTAGATATTTTTATTCGATGGCTGAAAGTAATATATCCACAAATCCACATTTAAGCTTCAAGTATCAGGCATGGGGTACTTCAAAGCAACGTGAAAAATCAGAGTAACTAAGATCATAAGTCATAACCATACAGCATGAGTTAATGTGACAGCCAAGGTATATAAAGTGTCTCAGTTTGTACCTTCCAAACATAAGGGCTATCAATGCTGTAGTGCCTGAGGAACTATCGACAGAATCAGCATTAGCAAATGCGTGATCAGCTCTAATAAAAGCACTCTGTATAGCATTTTTTACGCAAACAGGGAAATGGGAGTCTTCAACTATAATCTTAAGAATGTTTTCTCTCACAAATACAGCAGCATCTGTTCCTCCATGCCCATCAAATACCTGCCAATGTAGAGAAATATGAAGTAATATGATTATGCTCAGAAGTCTAAAACTCTCGTGTTTTTGTGCTAATCAAGAACTAGTTGTCATGAATGATCACCCATTTTAGTGCAGCTGCACATACCCCATAGAAAGCCCCGGGAGAAGGTAAGTCTGTAGCTATACTTGCACCCAAATGCCCCATTAGATCATCTATGCAAACATATTCATCTTCCATGCATGATCTTGGTCCAATCTCGGAGCAGCTTCCAGAGCGAAAAACGGGTTTGAAGTCAGTCTGTGCATCTGCTGGTGGCCCGGTGCTGATGAACCCGGCATCAAGTTCCTATAAAGGAAGGCAATATGTAATGCAGTTAATATCTAATAGAATGATGAAGTGATGATTCTAAATTAACTGAGATGACCGCATCGGCTCATTTGACCCAGCATATAAGCTCCCAAATTGTGGGGGTTCGACGATGGTTAGATAAACACGACACAAACCCTTCGTTGTAGAATAGGCAGCTACTTTCGTGATTGGGATACAAGGTCTCTAGATTATAATGAAGTAACCTTAACATCACATCAAAGAACCTAAGGCAACTGGAAGAATTGTTGCCGTGTAACCTCATTTAACTTATGGAAAGATTCTCTTGTATAATGCAATCTAAAATTGTGTAAGATAGACCCAAAGTGGTCTGACGCTTTGTTCATTGGAAAAGATACAATAGGCCTGCAATACTCACAAACTTACCAATTGAGCTTCAGGGATCAAATTATTGGAGCTGATACTATGCTCTACAATCGATAGGTGTCGTGGAAGTTTCCTGAATTTTCTTTCTTTCAAGCTCTCTGGGGCCTCCAGATTTTCATTCTCCGAGGCATTAGTAATGCTTCCCTTTCCATGAGCCCCTTCTAACATGCTAAATGGAACTGGGAAGTCCCTCTCTGCAGCCATGTTTTGTTGCAGAACATGAAATCATTCCCCCAACAATCTCAATTCCTCAAACAAATAACAAAAAATTTCTCCAACTGATTTTCCACTGAGATTACTGCAAATAACACTTGGAAGTTCTGGACAGAAGAATGTTAAAAGATGATTTAGGCCAGCCTAATGCAAACACAACAGTCACTACAACCTGTTTTCCCTGTGAAAAATCTCCAATCGAATAATGCCACTCACAAAGCAAAAGTTTGACATTTCACATTATTCCTTGCATATTCAGTACATACCAAAAAATCACAAGTCACAGAAAGATAGAACAATATAAAATCAGTGGCAATGGATGAGAATTTTGAGGGCACGTCAGGCCAGAGTAGAGCAAAAACACAATTCATCCTATAAGAAGCGAAATAAAGCCCATACTGTTCGTAAAATTCATCATATTAGAAGCCAAATGAGCAGCCCCTAATATCCCTCTTCACTTTTTTTCTTCTGCAACTGTATCAACAAGTACGGGAACCCTCGAAAGGAAAATATAAATGTGTCACGGGATACACCCAGAAAATATATTAAAAGAGACAACAAAAATCAACATTTGTATCGGTCAATTGTCCAAAAAAGGAATAGCAGTATTTCTTAAACGAGATCAAAACATATAAGTAAATCAAAGGAAATTAACTCTTTCAATAAATGATAAATATCCAGAAAGTAAAGTTGACATTTCCCAGAATTCTTTGAATACCCAAATCAACTTATAAAAAACCCCATATCAGATATTATTAGAAACAGCTAAAATCAACATCCAAATCGGTCCAGTGTCCAAGGAACATCAATTTTTGCTTAAAATGAGACCATAATTCACATGCATAATCAAAGTAAACTAAACTTTAGAGCACAAGATGACAAAGAAAGTACCTGGTTCACTCCCTCAACGTCTACGCAACGAAAATCGAAAGCACAAGCAGATGACACAACTATATAGATGTAGAGAGGCAAAGGGGGAAAATCTGTTTATTAAGAGAGATTTAAGATAGATCAAAAAGTTTATATACCCTTGCTTGTTGCAAAGCGTGTCGCCGGTTAAACCTCAAAATGATCTCTCAAAGATGAATGGAAAACAAGCAGCCCACGTAAATGCAAATGCTTTCCACGCCAATCTCACAAAAAAGAAAACAAAAAGGTTTTGGAAGCTTGTAAAACATGTAAAGTGTTGCCACTATTGTAACAACCAAAAAAGTGTTTTTGAAAGCTGAGGGTTTGCCTTTGCAAATTGTAAGTGGCGCCACCTATTGCCCGGTGATTGAAGGTGGATGGGCAGGGAGACGGTCGGTTGGAAATTGAGAGCCGACACGTGCCGGTGCTGTTGTGGATGGATGGATCGGCGAGTTCCACAATTGCGGCTTTTGATGAGGAGCAATAGCCGTTAGATAATCTGCCGATGTCGGAGAACCAACGGCTGGATCAGTTTGCCAAAACCGGCAGTACGGTTGAGTTGACAAAGAATGATCTTGAATGAACATGGTCTTTCGCCGGAGATTTTTTTTAATTAGAAAACTATAAAATAACATATATTTTATTTTTTTTAAATTCCATTCATAATTTTTATCATAATATAAATTTTATTCTATATAAAAAGATTAGGTCAATTTATATAAGTCGCGTACTTATACAAGGTGGGCTTTCAAAGGAGAGGGGGATTTCAAATAATTTGCAATGATCTGTTTAATAATAAATATTATTTATATATTTAAGATTATATTAATTTATATTAAAATTATTAAAAATACATATAGATTTTATTTTATTTTTTTTCTTTATATTATTTTTTGTA
Organism: Nepenthes alata; assembly: GCA_028571085.2. Taxonomy (NCBI): domain Eukaryota; kingdom Viridiplantae; phylum Streptophyta; class Magnoliopsida; order Caryophyllales; family Nepenthaceae; genus Nepenthes; species Nepenthes alata. The sequence continues at coordinate 2,010 of JAOVVI020004398.1, read as the reverse complement.
ATTTTAGTAAAATATATATAAATATTATTTTTTTATTTTTAATGTACAACATAATTACAAAAAAAAATATAAAAATATAATTAAAATAAAATAACGATAATATTCTTGGGTTTTGTTTTGTTTTCTTTTCTTTTCTTTTCTATTTGTTTTTTTATTTCTCACATGAAACTATATAAAATTCTACCTAAATACAAGTGTGTCAAATTTTATTGAAATCATGTATTAATCTCAACTGTCTCTATTAAAAATAAGTTACTATTGATATGTCTCAAAAACTTAAATTGATATATAAATTAGGTAGTCATATTGTTACTCTTGAACGTTTGAATTATAATGGGTCCGGCTTTTATAACTCTAAATCTTGATCGTACACATCACAATAAAATAAATAATATGTATGAAGTATATGAAACTCGCTCCCTATATATCCTATAATGTTCAAGTGAGTAGTATTTCTATTTAGGTGTGAAAGATATAAAAAAATGAATGCAACAATTTAGAAAAGATAGAGATGAGTGTATGTATGGAGGATAATACTCATTATTGTGCATTCGTCTGATTGAGTGGCTTTTGTCTTTATGCACTCATTTGGCTGAGTGGCTTTTTTCCTCCTCTCATTTTTGTTGTTGTTCCCTTTTTCTCTGGGGAGGGGATTTACTTATAATAATAGGCATCGTTTGGTTGGTAAGCGCTTGAAATTAATGCGTGTGTATAATGTCATTTCATATTAGTAGTGAGGGATGTTACTTGCGTATGTAATGGCTGTCTTAATTTAATTATAAAATTATCTAACTACCAGCTATTAGATTGACTCTACTGTCATTTGTATATGGCAATTAAGTATTTTATTATGATTATTTAATATATGACTGTTTAGTTCGTATCCCTTATTCATGCGTTCGAATACTAATGCTTGACTAGTATTTAATTTATTCTGTTGGGGCGTTAGCGTTTGGGCCTCTTGTCAAACTAAATATTAGGTCGACTCGTGCCCCCTGTACCCATCATTAGTCCACAAATTGGGAGGTTTAAATTTTAACTCTCAACATGTTATTGATGGGATACCAGTTATAGTTTCATCAATATGCGCCCCTTGCCTAGATATTTAACTAATTTAGGGTCATGTTTGGCAATATTTTATTCTTTGCCATCAATGTTGTGATTCGATATCTCCCTGAGTTGAATGCATATTAAGCACTCCTCTCAGCTACAAATTGTGGAGCTTTCTTTGCTTTGTATCATGGGAAATTTCTTATCCTACCTAGTGGTTTGATTGTTTTGAGCAACATGATGCCTTTGCTGTCACAAGCTAAAGTTGGTGGAAGTTTTCTACCACCTTTTAGAGTCAAGATTCAAGGAAATGTTTAAAAATTATCTTAATTACCATCTTTTATATAAAAAATTATCTTAGTTTTTCTTTTTTATGTCCATCCCAAAATCAGGTATTCATCGTTGTAACAAGGTCCTCGATTTTTTGTTTACCCTTGAGGTGACCCAGGTGACTATAGCGGGTTTTGGCAAATGGTTTTTTTAGTTGCCTCTACCATGGTACTGTTGAAGTTCCTAGAGAGAGAGAGCTTTCTTTCTTTTTTCGGGTCGTCGCTCTACTTTTGCTATTGTCAACTCGTACGTTGTGAAAGGAATTAATTAATAAAACTATCCGAATGATATTTTTTTTCTTTACATGGCTTCAATATTCTTGTGTTTTCTGAATGGTTGAAACATTTGGATGCTATTTTTCGCTATTTAATTTCTAACAATCTGACAACTCAAACCTTTGACAACTTGGTCTTCTAATAATTCGACGTGTAATAATTTACTTTGAACGCGCTATTTGTATATCAATAAATCAATCAAATCATCTTTAATTAGAGTAGTGTCAAGCCGTCGGTTGCTAGTTTATCGCCTTGAGAATACTATGCCATGCTATCATTACTAGCGCGATGAAGTAGACACGCCGATTTAGGCGTTAGAGTCACCTGCTATTAGTCTTTTATACTAGGAGGTGAT
>JAOVVI020004397.1:5886-17685 GCA_028571085.2 Nepenthes alata | reverse complement strand
AAATATGCATATATCAAATGCAAAGAAAATAACATTACAATAAAATCCATCATCATTGAAGAATTTTATAATGTCCAATGCAATATTTAAATTAAAAAGGGCTTCATTTTGTTATTTGTGATTTTATTTAGATTAATCTTGCTAAATATCTTAAATAATAAGCAACTTTTAGATATAGTTTTAAAAACATGTATATTTATCAAACCATTATTATTTTTTGTGTTGGTATGGATTTAACAGTTTAAAAGATATAATAAATTTTCATACGCTGATATGCTATAAGTTTAAGATAAATTTTGATTCAATTTTTTTCCCTATAGAGTTCATTTATTTGGTTTTATATAATAATAATATAATTTATTGTTTTATATGTTACCAGTCTACCATTTATTTTGAAGTAGCTTTTGAAAAGAAAACACTGAAGTTATATTATTTAATTCTGGATTTGGATTTATTTTTCAGTTAGTTCAATAAATTATAACTATATTATTTTTAATAAAATATATTTAAAGTTATCATATTAACTGTTAAAATTTGACTTGGTTATAGAAATAAGTAAATTATAATAACTAATAAATAATTTGTATATCTTCAATTATATAAATTAAGTTGAGTCAATAATAAATTTTATTTTAATTATATATATATATATATATATATTTCTTTTTTTATTTAAGTATCTGTTTGAATGAGAACAATTAATCCCCACCATATAAGGAACATCTGTCCGTGATAGTATCCATTAAAAATAAATAAGATTTTTTTAAAATTGTTTTGTTTTTTTAGTGACTTTTAATTCATATTTTTTAAAAAAATATTTTTAACTCAAAATTTCAAAGTTATGACATTTGTCAAAACCGCTCATAAAAAAATAAAAAAATAAAAATAAATACCAACTCCAAAAGTTCCCATCGAATATAATCCCTGTCTTTTCCACTCAAACTCAACGCTACTTGCGCTGCCCATTTCCCTCGACTCCTTCAGGTTTGCTCCTTTCGCCTATTTATTTGCTTCACCTTTTTAATTTTTCTGTAGTCGAAACCCTGAATCTAGGATAATCAATGCTGACCGCCGCGATTTTTTAACAGTTGCGAGTTGTTCATTGACAATTGTAGTAACCGAGTTTATGATTAGGGTTAAAATTAGTCAGTTAACAACTGGGAATCAATAATTAACGCTTCCCTAGCACGCTGTGGTGATCGTGTTGTTCCGGCTTAATGCGACAATTGGGTGAAGCAAGATCGTCATTGGTTGGGACATAGTGGTTTGGAATTTATAGGTATTTGATTTTGTTGATGCTGTTGTTCAACTGTACAATCATAGGTTTTTGACGATCTATAACCAAATAGATCGTCAATGGAATTGAAGTCATTGTTTTGTCCTGGAATCAAGTGAAATAGAAACACGACCATGATGCCAACTAGTCTCTGTAATCGAAACAACTCAAGAAACTTTTAAGTTGGAATTCTTGATTGGATTCCGTTTACTGTTTTTTTCAAATGGGCAATTTACCTTTTTTGGGCAAAGCTTGAGGAGGGAACTAAACCTTAGAATTATTGGTCCAAGGCCTCAACCCTAACCAACTTGGTTTATCTTTATGTTCACTTTAAAAGCAAGATTATCGCCGTAGTCTCATTCTTGATAATAAATGTGAAAAGATAAGAAAATTGGCAAACACATGATAGGGATATTGTATTTTGTGTGCTATGCCCCGTGAAGCCAATGAATGTGTACTTAGAATGGAATTGAAAGGAAGACAGGAAAAGAAAGAAAGGAGCATCTCTTTCCTATCGTATGGTGGGAATTTGGTTTAACCCCCAAATTCCCACCATTTAGTCGGAAACAAAAACAAGGGAGGTAGGAAATCTTTGGTTTCTATTCATCCAGTTATTTTTTGCTCATCTAAACCAAATATAGGATTGATTTTCCTTTCCTTCTTTGCACATTCCTTTCATTTATTTAAAAGCTAAGTTTAGTGCTATTGCTCCACTCAATTAGATAATCATTCTAATAAGAATTTGTAGTTGGGAGATTACTTGGCATAACGATGTATCTCACACACTCAAATAATGCACTAGAGATACACTGCCTTATTTTGGCTATATAAAACAAAAGGAGATACATTGCTTTGGCAATAAACATAATTGACTAGGCAATAGCCCTTTACATTTAACTAGGGTAATGTAAATGACTTCTTTAGCAGCTAGGATTAAGGTGCTATTTTTGGATGATGGTATTGCATTTAACAAGGGAATTTTACTTGTGTCTTTATTTATTCTTATCCATTACATTAAGGCCACTTGCTGACATGATTCATTCTGTTGTGGTGCATGTATCTATGTTTGTGATTCCTTAATTAGTTCATCATCTCAAGGAATTTTCACTATTCAAAGGGATGTCATGTGAAAAAAACTTCTGCATCATGAGGTTTACGGTGGATGGATATATGCAGTCTTGTCCCTTAATTGTAAAGAGGTTGTTTCCATAATTCAAATTCATAGCCTTCAAGTCATAAGGGAGAATCCTTATTAATGTGTTAAGTCACATCGTCGAAGAATTCATCACGGTTGTTGAAGAATAATGCACACTACCTTTCAAGCAAAATATTGATCAATTGATGCTTGTTTCAACTTTATTCCCATGAGAGTTTTAAGTTGCTTAGCTTTTATTTCCATAACTAGGAGTTGCAACAAATCTTTAATTCATTGGGGTTCGTGACTTCACTTTCAAGAATCTATCGTCAAAAAAGATAGAACAGGAGACGCCAAAATGGTGTCACGAGAAGATATAAAGATGGTATGTATGGTAAGTTTAGCTTGGTTCAGCTCTCAGGCACTTCTTTTTTCAATTATTTCTGTTTTTGCTCAGTCTTATGTTTTTGGTGGTCTCTGTCTACTGGTGGCAGTAGTTTTTTATCACTTCTGGAGATAGGTAAGGAATGAGGAAAAGGATAGTAACCAAGTTTTCTTCCAGAACATGATGTTCTTTCTGCTACATAACACATCTTGTTTGCCATTTTGTGGTGTACTCTGTGGAAAAGATAGAAACTAAGTTATTGTCCTAACAAAGATGCCTATCTGCCATGTGAACATGTCTTATGTGAAACAAGAGAATGATTCACAGTTTGCCAAGCAAAGGAGATGTATGTACAATGCTTTATGGTACTCCTGGGCTGAAGTTGCGCCTATGGAATCTTTTCTCTGGGGAGAAAAATCTTGCTTCTTCATGAATTAAGCTTGGGCATTAAAACTATTGATTTTGTAGCTAGCTTGTAATTCTTGATTTTTCATTAACAAATCATCTATCATCAATATATTTCTTTTAGTGCCTCCTGTTATGTATATAGGGTTACAGAAGATGCTTTTGTTGTCTTTTGTCATATTTGTTTTTATTTAGTTTTATTTCTTGTGAAGAATTCATTCATCATTCTTGTACATGTCTGATGCTGTGTCCCTTTTGTTTCATAGCTACGTAGTATTAGGAAGGGGAAGTCTGTGAACCTTGGTGAATAATAAGGTTGATACATTGTGTTGTCATGGGTTCAAACCATAGAAGAATTCTTTGCCAGGCAATGTAAAAGTAAGACTGTGTATTCGACTTTCTACTGACTCTGCAATGAGAGAGCCTTTTGAAGTGGGCTGCCGCTTAGTATAGATAGGAGGATGGGGCATGGTGGAAGTTGGACCTTAGGACACAAGTAAGCGCAAGTGGGTATCTAACTAGCCTAACCTCGATTCCTGTCACATCCAGATTTTTGTTGAACATTTTATATCACCGATTAAAATAGTAGGAAAATAGTAATGCAGGGTTCATAACACTGATAGGCAGTCCGAATACAATATGAGGTTTTAAGGAGTTGGAGGCTACCGCTGATGCAAAGACTTCTTTTTGTACCCAGTAAACTGTTATGATGTTTATATTCTCTATCTTTTATAATTCTGCTTGCAGCTGAAGCTGTATGTGGAGATAACTTGTTTTTGGCATAAAAGTAGCCAATTGGAGTAATGAATGCCAATTGGATGAATACATTAAGCATTTCGGAGATACTCTTGTATTAATTAACATGATCCAAAGGACTTTTAGATCTAATAAACTTATGTCAGAATTTATCCATTTAAAAGGGATTTTGGATCATATGGTATTCTATTGGACAACTTATCCTCTAAATTATTTCATAGACGAAAACTCATACTATGAAATATTGGCACCTCCTACTTATTATAGTCTAAAGAAACTATGATTGCCTTGTAACCATGTTCTACGCTTATCATGTTTTATGCATATTTTTGCTCCACACATTGATTGTTGTTGTCCAAAGAATGGTATTTTTATTGACATCATATTACAGTAGGAAGAATGAGCTAGTTAAAAATATGCCTCCCCTGGAAAGCTATTTGAAGAAAGACTTACACAGGTACACATTATCAAAAGTATCAAATTTTGATAATCCAATGAGTGGGATACACTCAGTAAACAGTTGTTTCCTTCATGAGAAACATGGTGAATAGATGAATCACGTAACTCATTTTGAGTTGGAGAGAGCTCTTGCATCTTGGGATTCATTGGGTTGATGTTGAAGTGTTGAAACAGTGCTTATCCTTGACCATTTGATGATTATCATGAAGGGAAAAAATTTGAGTGGCTTTCTATGGTGTAAAAACACCTTGGTAGAAGATTAAAGAGAGAGATCTGCTAAGTCTGTCTCTTTTTTTCAGTTCAGTAATACCTTTTGTTTTAACTGCTTTTGATTTGCAAGTTTCCTAGAAAGATAGTAACTTTGTGTGTATGATTTATCTCTCTTTGTTGGCTTTTTAAATTATGTAATTTGTTGTAGATGTTGATGCTTGCATCCGAACTGTGACCCTATAGTTGTGTTTATGCACTCAGTTATCCTGATGATTGGCTTTTTGAATGACTTCTTCTATTTCCATACATCACTTATGCTGACATATAGGCTTGTAATGCAATATCTGACCGTTGTCAGAAATTCCATTTTTTTCTAATGCTTAAGTTAACTTGTAAGTTGTATGTCTATGATGGTGATTATGGTTTTTGTTTTTCAAAAGGCACATGAATGTATTTTTATCATGTCAGGTGCAAAATCTTATAGAGCAATGCATTCAACTGGACATGAGCCGGGAAGACACAATGAGTATGCTCTTGCAGCGGGCAAAGATAGAGCCTGGTTTTACTGAACTTGGTAACTATTTATCGTTTTAAGTGAGAGTTTTTTATGGGTATTATTCTATAATATAGCTTATATTGGTGTAAGTTCTTTCCAATTTACAAAGAGGAAAATGCATTAAAATTTTGTCATTTATATGTTTAAAAGTATAAAATACAAAATGTGCTTGAGAGGTTTGTATCAGTCTTGATGTCTAATTTATTGCCTTTGTCTCTTTTGTTTCTTATTTTAACTAGAATTTTGATATGTGCATTTCATAGGTGAGTTGAATTATATTTGAAAACCAATTGATAAAAAGAGAGAGCATTGATAATTGTCAACATCAAACTATTAGGTACCTTAGGCCTTGTCCCTTTTGGGAAGCGTCAATATGGATGGTCTAGTGTATGAGTCTTCTAGCATTGGTGGCTTGGGGAGAACAATTAAATTTGAATGACTAGTGTTATTGTCAAAGCAATACTGTTGTCATTATGTGGTGGTTAAGTATACTAATACTTACTACATTGACTAGTATTTGAATGTCTGTCACTCTTTCTCCCACAATTAAGAAAGGTAAAAACAAAAAGCAAAATCAAACCAATACTTATGAAGTGTTTAAGTTTTTTAGATCTAGAATGATATTGTTCTGGTTAAAGATTCCAGTTTGGCTTGGTGGACTGATATGCCAATTTCATGCCAATGAATGAGTAACATTTTATACCTTGTAGATGGAAGTTTTATCAGGTGGACTTTCTAATATTAATTTCTATTATGGTATCGATGAGGTAGAACTAGCATAAATTTTCAAACAACCATCTCCCCAGGTTGCCCAAAATGATTGCGCAACTTAGATGAACCCTATGCTGTACCAACTTGTGGAGCCCTATTTTTTGAAGGCGTGGGTATATTTTCTTGCAAAAATAAATGTATTTCAGTTTTTGATAGAGTTGTTGGAACTTTGTTTGTGGATCTCTGGGTTGAGTTCCGTTTGTTGAGAAATCAACAATTGCTTGGTTGATTCTTATCTGCCACCATGTTGTTGAGTTCTGGGTTCAATTTGCTGTTCAGTCAGCCTCTCGATACTATATATTTGTATAATATTTGTGATAATGCCTGTCATCTTTTAGACTCCAATTGTGTTTTTTCTTATCCACCCATGAATATAAGGAGGTCATGACTTAAACTAATTATTCATGAAAATTTCTTGTTTTCTTGTAGTATGGATGAGGTTGGAAGAAGAAAATCAGGATTTTTTTGAAGCTTACAATCTTCGATTGGCATTGAAACAACAAATACTACTTTTCAATGAATTGCTTAAGAAACAGGCTGAACTGATGAATCGGGTTCAATCGCCTGAGTCTTCTAGTTCACCAGGTACTAACAGATCTGGTATGAAACCACGTAAGTCCACTTTTCATTATCTGTTTTACAATTAATCTATGCTTGTTATATTGGAAGGTTCTTTCATCTGTGTCATGGCTTGCACTGATGAGAGCTTGACTCCATAAGAAATTGAAAAAGAAAAAAGGCTGATGAATTGGCTTCTATGGTTAGAAGTTTCAACCTTCTCTGCTGGGGGATGGTGGGTATATGGTTGTTTTGTGAATTAATGCTTAGGACCACTCCTTTGTTTTTGGTTTAATCCATTGAGAGATGCCAAAATGGCACCTGAAACAGAACAATACCATAGAAATCAGGATATCGCTCTAGAGCTAGATTACTGATACAACCAGGAGGCCTTACATCTGAATAAGAATAAGAAAAACAAGAACGCTTAGCCCAAGACAAGGAGAGATTATTTGGTGCTCCTAGAGCACCCACTCTTCCATTCATCCTGCTTTCACATTCAGACACAGAGAAAAAAGTACCATGTCGTTCTGTGGTCCCATATGTGGTGCTTCTATTTTTTTCCATGCTAGAATGTGATAGGTTGGATGAATGGATAAGTTGGTGCTACAGGAGCACTGAATAATTTTCCCAAGACAATAATTGTTTAAACCACCTGGAGTGAAAATTTAAGTACTACGATTTTGCATTGCATGTGGAACAAAGCCCTCCAAGGAAAAATAAGGAGGGGATGAGATGGGGGTAAAAGGGAAAGAAATTTTGGCCTAGAATAGATTACAATTGATAGGTATGAGGGACAGTGGTTCAAGGACAGTGGCACAAGTAAATTTGGCTCCAATCTCTATCTACACCACGTTTTATACTTCTCAAAGGACATTGATAAGTTGAACGCAATTAATAGGATTTTTTGTAGAAAAATCGTCTATGATTGAGAAATGCTGCTCAGTGTGATCCAGCAGACATGTACAGTGTTTTGCTGGAATACTCAGACTCCTGTATCAGGAAGTTGATAGACTCTTTGTGGATTAAGCTGCTACATGCAGTTCCACTTTATGAAGTTTTCATACTATTTGCGGCACATGTTTGAGAGATTGGAAGATGCTGTTGGATTTTGAGAACGTAATGAGACATTTAGTTGGGAGGTTTGCGTCAGATTTTCTTGGAAGTAATTTTCCTGTTGTACAGCTCTTGCTTAGAGTCAGTCACAGTCTAGAAACAAGCAACGTTTTCTTTCTTTTTTTTTCTTTTTTTTTTTTGGGAGAGGTGGGTGGGGAAAGGGCGGGGTTGTAGAGGTCATTGATGTTGCCTTGAGATAACTTGGAAGAACAATAAATTCTTACAATGTGAGGAAATAAATGGTTACTGATTAACTCTTCTGTAAGGCATCTATTTGTATGTCACTGGACATCAGATCTGTGGAGAGAAATTTAGAGGATTGCAGAGGGGAAGATCAGGTGTATGGCCTAAAGGCTTATGGCTTCTGTTTTTATTCATAGATGGAGGCTGTTTTTGTTCTTTTGCTCGTCTACACTGGGGGATGGGAAGATTTGTTTCCCTGTGTAATTGGTTTGAGACTCCGGCTTAGATTTCCTTTTACATAACCTTAAAATGGTGCTTGAATCCATCTCCTATGTCTGGTTGCCACCCGTTTCATGTTGGATTCTGTCACATGTTTGTTAAAAACTAGTGGCTAAAATACTTAATTACGGAGAAGTGATATTGCAACTCAATTTTTTCCTCATTTGGCAAATAATATTACCGTATATAGAGTTGTGTGGAGTGCAAATAACAATTAGGGGAAAAGGCATGATAAATAAGAAAAGGCATGGTGGTAACATTGCTTTTAGCTGTCCACTGTTTCAGTAGTCAAATCGGTTGACTAAGGTTAATAGTGGTTAATAGATGTTTTAACTTCTTAGTGCCATTTCTGTAGAGGTAGGAGAACTGTTGCTTAGGGGAAAAAAGAAAAGATAAAGAAGAGGAAGAGAGCTGTTGGCAACATGACTCCTGGACATGTAATTTGACAAATAGTGCATCGGTTGCTTTCATGCTGCTTTGTTAAGCACTAAAGTTGATTTTTTGGTTGTTGTACAAAGTCCCTTTTTTATGGAATTCCATGATTTTGGTTTCACTGTCCAATCTCTCTCTTCTATGTGATGACTAGCTGTAGACCTTTGATGCATGATGGTTTTGAACTTCTATCTTCTCTGTGCTATGTGTCCGAGTATTCCTTGCAATTTTTATAATTTGCGGAAATTCTTACTGATGATTGAGATCTGAAAGGCCATATCTGAGCAACATTTCATTGACAATTCACATTACCTTTCTTTTTTAGTAATTCAATGGAACTCTGAACACTATGCTGCTGAGGATACTGGGCCACCTATAAAACCAGAGAGCTTGCATGCTACGATTGCTCCCAGATTACCCAGTAGGTTCAACAATGGTAGTGCATTTAATAATGGTTCGACCCAGCTGCACGAAAACATCCCTTCATCTTTCGATTTGTCTATTCCAACCGGAAGGATTTGTTCCACACCAAACACAGTTTTGGCTCAGAGCTCCAGCATGAGGATGATGCATACAATGAATGGAGGAATGATCAAGTCAGAAAGTGGCTACGCATCTGGCCCTCAGTTCATGTTTAGTACTGATGGACATATTCTTGAAACTTGTTCAAATATGAGGGATCCATCGGTTGCATGTTTGAGTGGCATGGAACCTACCTCACAGCCCTTGAATGAATCACTTTTGGATGTGGATTCATTGGCACTGCTGGGGCAACTTCAGCGAAACTTCAGTCTATCTGAATTGACAACTGATTATTCTGGTTGCGGTTTGCACTATCCCTGCCTTTGTTCAATTTCATAAATCTCTCATTGTTGTCAAGATTCATTTGGCTGTTTAGGAGTTCTACTGATGAGTTGGACATTATAATGACTTTGCATGATGGTTCTAGCTTACCCAAATCATTCAGTGAACAAGTTCGTGGGAAGCCAAATGGAACTTGATCTTGTTTAGATACTAGTATGCAGATGCCAGCAATCCATTAATTTGATTTGCCATCTCTCCTGATTCTTTTCTAGATATGCTGGAGACCTATCCTAGAACTCCTTTCATGACAACTAATGTAGGCAACTATCTTGACTCCCATGAAAGGGGAGACCTTCAAGGTAAGATGCTTCTTCAATGACTCTGTGTTTTACTTTGAGGGAGGGTAGTATCTGTGAGCTCTTGAAGAATAGTATTTTTTTTCTCTTTCTGGTAAAATAAAACTCTTTTGTTCTTTTTTTAATTAAAAAATGTGTACTGGATTGGCAGAAGACAATAAGAGGTTGGACACTATATCAGAGGGCTTGAGCTATGAGGATTTTGGAAGTGAGTAATTGTTTACTTTATACGGTAAGATTACTCCCTTGAAAATTAATGGTGTTGTTGGTGTTTGACCCCTCGCCGGCGGCTTACGTGCTGTTTAGCCTGGTTTTTGCTTCAAATAATTGTTACTTTACCATGCTGGGATCGGCGTAAATTACACTAATTATTATTCTGAGTCTATGCACATAATCTGCATCATGTTTTTGACACAGTTGCATCTCCTTCCCTTGGTGAATAAATAAGTAATTTGATTTTACGGTGGAAAATGAAATGCTCACTTCTGTCTCATACCATTTTTGTTTATCTTTTGTTTTTCCATTTTAGGGAGGTGGGGGGACATCAATGTGTAGGTGAGTTTGTGAGATTGTTATTTGGCCCTTATGCTTGATCCTTAAAGTGAAACTTCTAGTTATGACAATTTTTGTTGATGCATTTGTGACAAAATTCACAACACTATTTGTGCATCCGAAGTTGAAGTTGTTGAAGTGACCCGATCTTTTCTTAGTGTGAGATCAAATCTTCAATAGCCTTTGCTCTTACCTATGGCCCCCTTTCGAAAGCTCCTCCCTCTCCCCCTTACTGGTTTATCAGGTTCTGCTTTCCAACTTCCATTGTTTATTGCAATTGTCTTCAATGATGCCATTCCAATTTGATACAAACATTTGGCAGCCCCCTTAGAGGACACTTCAGCAATTTTAGCTTAGATTTCTGCTAGTCTATGCATCTTCCGCAGTAGTCATGTACTCAAAATTTGTTTATTGGTCTATGAACTAACATTGATTTTCATGTCTTATTGGGAATTCTCATAACATGCTGTGAACACCACCCATTGTAGTTTTGAAGTCATCGTAGATCTTACTGGTGCTTGCTTTTGCTGGTGTGCTGTAGGTCCATTCGGGTTTTAAATTCTAACTTCCTGGAGGTAAATAGATTGATATGCAAACTACAAATCTTTATCACGAGGACACTACTTTTGGTGGATGTGGAAAGAGAGAAACTTCATATATAACTGAAGAAAAGAAGGCAGCATGTGTAAATGGCAGTAAAGATCCTTAGAAGGCGTTGTTTTTTTTAGGTAATATCTGAATGATCGTAACACTTGAATGTCTTAGCTAGGAGAAATCTGATCAGAGATGATGGTGGGGTGTAAGCTTCACACTAAGATTGTGAATTAAATATTCAAGCTCAGGTCCTTTTTTTTTTAAGCCTTTTGCATCGATCTAAATTTTGACCTTGGTGAATCTTCAGAGATCAGTAGAGTCTCAAACCCATCTGATCTTATCTGCGTTGCAGTTCATGTTTTCTTTGAACTTATTTCTCTACTACTTTAGGTCTGAACCCTAATGTTTGTCTAGTCTATTCTTTGGTTCGTACTCTTTAGCAGCTGTATATTGAGGTTTTTCTTTTCCACATGACAGCTACGTTTATAGATCCCTTCAGTGTTCACTTGTTGACCCAATAAACAGCCCTTTCCGAGGGCCATTTCATAGGGAGATGACCACCTGAATTGAGTGCTGCCATGCGGTTTGTATGAGAATCGGCCCTTATTCTTAGAGCAGAATCAGGAGTATATTGAAGCCAGCTTAAAATCAGCTGAGTTAATTCTTTGTTCTCCCTTTTCTTTTCCTCTGTGCTGGATCCTTATCTTTGGTTTATCACAAAATAATTCAAATTTGTTATAACTATATCGAATAGGATGGTGTGCCGTGTATTTTGGGTTAGATTGGATGTTATTTTTGTAGGAATAATTATTTCTTAAAGTATCACTTATTAGGGAATTTATTATTACATTATTTAGTTGAAAAATATGGATGGAAGTAGTTATATTTTTTAAAATTATTTTAGAGAAGTGAGAATAACTGTGATATAGAAATGTATTTTATCATTTGGTATTACAGTGTGTGGAATTAAGT
>JAOVVI020004396.1:0-17686 GCA_028571085.2 Nepenthes alata | reverse complement strand
ATGATCCTATTCTGTCCCCTTGACTTATTTTAAGTATGTTGCATTTGTTGTTATTTATATTGTACATTACTGAGCATTTAACTCACTTCCTTACTGGTTTTACTAACCCTTCAGATAAGTTGCACAAACCTGTACCAAGTGATCAAAATTGAAGGATCAGGTGGGCATAAAGAGCCTAGGTTATCAAGATTATGGGTGATTCATATTGTTTAGCATTTTCAGATAATGTTTATTGTATCCAGATGTTGTAACTTAGTTTAATTTCAACTCCGGATGATGGATGTAAAGAAAATAGGTTGTGGCCAATGTCTAGAAAGGTTGAGTTGTATTTTGGACAAGTTTAGGTCGTTTCGCTTATTGTAGATTAGTTAGTTTGGTTTCCGAACATGGTTTTATTGTACTATGGATTTTCGGGCAATGTTGTTAGCCCGTGTGGTATTTTTGTGTTGTCCGGAACCGCCGGTGTTGTGTTTGATTATGGACAAGATTATTATTTTGTGTTGGATTATTTTGTGGAAGTGAAACAGGATGTTTTACATTGTGCAGGTTGAACGAGGTATGTTTATGGATGTGTTTTTGCTTCCGTGAGTAAGGTGGATATGCATATATATATATATATATATATATTGGTCTAATATTTTCGTAGGCATCTTTCCTTACATAAGGTTCGACATCGTATTTTTGAGTCAGTGTCGGAGCCACCGATATTGTGATATATTTTGGATCCTGTACATGTTTGATATATATATATATTGATGGGTATTGATACCCAAAGCCCACATTAAAGATCCATCTCCCTAGAGCTAGGCCAAGATGCCACAGAGACCCAAGAGGTTTAGGCACCAAGACTAACCCACGAAGCACAGTGGGCTCGAAGTCCATTATGACCCATGGACTCATCATGGGCCTCGGATGCTACCTTGTTTGCAAAATCGGCGTGCAAAAAATTTGGTAGATGACCTATCAGACTACAGGAAGAATAATGGCCAACAGAGCACGCGACCCTACAGAGGAGACATCACACCAGGCGGGCGTGCATGGCACCTTCCTGATACGACAAAAGGGATTGACAGAGTTGGTAACAGGGTTCCCTGTACACGCAAGCCCCCATGTGGTCAACTCTCAACGAGAAACTCAACCACTATAAATACTTTAACTGTTTACTAAACAAAGGATCCTGGCATTTACTCTTGCTATCTGTAATAGAGAGAGAGAAAAAAAGGATTTGTATTATAAAAGTGACTCTTTGAGTTTCCATACACTAAATCATCAACCTCTCGGACTTGAGAGCTTCTTGTAACCAAAACTCAATATAATGAAGAAGTTCTCGGACAAAAGTCCCATGGTTTTCCCTTCTTATTCAAGAGAAAGTTTTCCCCGAAAAAACTGCTCGTGTATTAGTCCATGTACTCTCTCTTTCTCCTTCACGTGCAAACCAATATTGGTGTTACTGTCGAATCCTCAACCTCATCAGAACAATGACCTGAGGACACAACATTTGGTACCGTCTGTGGGAACGTGACAAAAAGTCCAAGTGGTTCCTCTTGAACACTCAATCCCTTACACAAAATGGTGAACACCCAAGGACAGACCAGTGCTCCTGTCCGAGAAGTGTGCTCGGGCAATAACGGCCCTGCTCCCTGTGCCAGAGTTGAGGATCATCCTGATCCTTACATGCGGGCACTAGCTCTAAGAATGGACGACAAGTACAGGGCTATCTAGAACCTTTGCACAGAGATGGCCGCACGAGCGAAGCAGGCGCCCTCCAATGCTTCCCAAACCGCGACATCCCAAAGGAAGGAAACGGGGAAGAAACACCCATTAAGCAAGCTGCTTAGCATGAGGATCCTCAGACGCAAGTTGCCTCGAGCAGTATGACTCCATCGCATCTCCAAGGGCGCCTTGGTCCCCGAGTACAAGAGAAAAACCGAGAGAGGCGAAACCTTCGCTGTGTCCGTGAGGGCCAAAGGCGCGCCTCTCAGGACGCGGCCCCAGTCGAAAAAGCCCCCTCGAGGACTAGAAGCCGTCAGGGCAACAAGCTACACAAGACCCCTACGAGTTGAGGACTTACCTCAATGAAAAGAAGATGACGACGTCACCTCAGGTAGAGGCTAAACTCAACAAGGTAGTTCGCCGAGTTTTTGGCAACGCTGAGGGAGGAGTTGCTGACTTTCGCAGATATCCGCTCACAGCGGAGATCAGGGCGAGGCCGCTTCCCCCGAAGTTCAAAATGCCAAACTTCAACGAATACAATGAAAGTGCGGATCCAATGGACCACACTTGGATCACTTCCGCGAGCATCTAAGCCTTCAAGGCTTAGATGAAATAACGATGTGCTAGTACTTCCCCTTGACACTCAAGGGAGACGCGAGGATCTGGTTCTACGGGATGCCTGTGGACTCCATCAGCTCCTTTAACGAGTTGGCAGAAACCTTCCTCTCCAAAACCATGGCACCTTACTCGCGTAAAGCAAGGCGCCAAGGAGAGCTTGAAGAGTTTTCTGTCGCGTTTTATATCCAAGGCGAGGCAAGTGTACATTTGGAGTGACTTCTAAGAAATTCTTAGGCTACATTGTTTCACGCCGAGAGATTGAGGCAAATCCGAAAAAGATCAAGGTCATCCTTGACATGAAGTCCTCGCGAACAGTGAAAGAAGCTCAGAAGCTCAATGGAAAGTTGGCAGCACTGTCACGTTTCTTTCCCAAGTCCGCCGAGAAGTACTTGCCATTCTTCAATGCCCTGAGGGGGACAAAAAATAACGGCTTTCAGTGGACGAATGACTACGAAGAAGCCTTCCGAGGACTCAAAGGATACTTATCAAACCCATCTCTTTTGACTTCTCCCCGAACGGACGAGAAGTTGTACCTGTACCTTTCAATCTTAGATAAAGCCTTGAGCTCAGCCTTGATAAGTTAGCAAAACGGAAGGCAGCAGCCTGTGTACTACATCAGCAAAATCTTAGGTTGCGCTGAGACAAGGTACTCCCACGCAGAGAAGACGACTCTGGCGCTTGTGTATTCCGCTCGGAAGTTGATACCATACTTCCAAGCACACAAAATAGTTGTCTTGACCGACCAGTTCTTAAGAGCGATTCTGCAAAAGCCAGAAACGTCGGGACGGTTGGTCAAGTGGGCCATTGAGTTAGGTAAGCTTGACATAGAGTTTTGTCTGCGGCCTAACCCCAGAAGAGTCTCGGACAGGAGCTGCTTGCTGAAGTCTCAGCCTCCTGACGAGAGGTGCTATCACGGTAGTGTCGTCATCAGACAAGGAGTACTCAACAATGGCCACAGGACGCTTCGAAGTCTCAATCCGACAGCTCTTCTTTGGGCGCTCAGTTGGCTCCTCAATCCTCAGAGTCGCCTCCTTTTTCCTCAGCTTCTTTTTCTTCTAAGGAATGGCAGTGGCGCCAGAGTCCTTGACCTGAGTACCCTACTTGGCTTTTGCCAAGTTCTTGGGTCTCAACCAGATATTCTTATTATTCTCGTTGAAGCCGCCAAGGTTGGCCACCACTAAGTCTCTAACCTCCTTGGAGACATCCCTTTCCGCTTTGGAGGCGTCCAAGCAGTGCTCCTCAACCACATTCCCCCAAGGGTTGTCAACGACTCAATTCTCTCGGACAGCAAAAAAGAAAAACTTGTCTTTCCACCTGTTGGTGGAATCGGGATTCCTACCACTCATAATAGCAAACTCAGGACATGGCGTCATGACTATCCAATCCAGATTATGAGTGAAGCGAAACATAACCTTCACCACAGCAAGCTCAAGAACTTTCTTGTGGCAACGAGCGAAAACGCAAAGTGACACGAGATACCTGATATCGTCGGGTTGTAGCCTCACGAACGGTACCCCAAGGGCACTCATAATAATGTATGACTCCATGGGAACTAGGAAGCGAAGCCCACCCTTAAGGTAGACTTCGTATACAGTAATAAAGCTATCAGGTGGGCTGCAGACCCTATTAGTGGGCTCAGAAATCACCATTGCCATGGTATCAGGTATGTCATAATTTACGCTAATGGCCTCAAGGCTCTCCGAAGACAAGGAAGACGCAATATCCTTCACTCCTGGCGTCATTAAAGCTCGAAGAAAAGTGTAGAGGAAGATGGACAGTGCGCAACGATGAAGTATTAGAAAGCGTTTCGAAGACTTGGAAAATTTTGAAGGTAAAGTGGGAAGAAGTAGGCTGGAATGAAGGCAGGGAACCGTATTTGAAACAACTGAAAAGGCTTCGAAATTCAAGAAGGCACGCCCATCATTACCCTAGACACGTGTCAGTCCTCCATATGCCCCCAGAGATAGTGGGTCCCCGATTTCCAAGGCGACGTCAATCTCCTTAATTGTGCATTCAATGCACTTAAATGGAAGAAATGGCACCACTTGCCAAGCTCTCGGCCTCTGAGGGAATTCTCGGACGCCAACATACTTCAACGCGCGCAGGCGTAACCGTGTCATAGCTAGAATGATCCGAGGCTTTCTTGGGGTCTCGGGCTGGCACGCAAAGATGGTGATCATTTACGAATGCTTGAACCTTTGACATGAGGGGCTCATGATGGGTACTGATACCCAAGGCCCACATTAAAGATCCATCTCCCAGGAGTTGGGCCAAGATGTCACAAAGGCCCAAGAGGTTCAGGCGCTAGGACTGGCCCACGAAGCACAATAGGCTCGAAGTCCATTATGGCCCGTGGACTCGTGATAGGCCTCGGACATTGCCTCGCTTGCAAAACCGGCGTGCCAGAGATTTGGTGGCTAACCTATCGGATTGTAAGAAGAATGATGGCCAGCAGCGCACGTGGCCCTGCAGAGGAGATATCACACCAGGCTGGCGTGCACGCCACCTTCCTAATACGGCAAGAGGGATTGGCAGAGTTGGTAGCATGGTCCCCTGCACACGCAAGCCCCCACGTGGTCAACTCTCAACGGAAAGCTCAACCACTATAAATACCTTAATTGTTTAGCAAATAAAGAATCCTGGCATTTACTCTTGCTATCTGTAATAGAGAGAGAAAGAAAAAAAGGGTTTGTGTTGTAAAAGTGACTCTTTGAGTTTCCATACACTAAGTCTTCAACCTCTTGAACTTGAAAGCTTCCTGTAACCAAAACTCAATATAGTGAAGAAGTTCTTGAACAAAAGTCCCGTGGTTTTCCCTTCTCATTCAAGAGAAGGTTTTTCACATAAAAATGGCTCATGTATTAGTCCGTTTACTCTCTCTTTCTTCTTACGTGCAAACCAATATTGATATTGCTGTCGTATTCTCGACCTCACCAGAGTAAGGATCTGAGGACGCAACATATATATATATATATGTAGTTGTTTATCGTTGTTTGGATTTAGTTATTGACAGACATTATGTTCAGGTAATATTTAGTTAATCCGGTTCGTCACATAGGCCCTATGAACAGTTCCCGTAAACAGTTCTGCAAATAATGAGTGAACTGTAGTTGAGAACAGTAAACTCTATTTCTGCCTTTGTTTACTTTGTTTCTCTGCTATTCAGATGTGCATGAGAATGCACACACCAGTGTTTGTATTTGTTTGGTAGCTGCAGACTGCATGCAACACTTTTCGTGTTTGTTTTGTAGTTGGAGACCACATGCAACAGTTTTCATGTCTGTTTTGTTGATAATAGGACACTGCACACAACAGAATTAGTTTATGTGATAATGTTGGGTTCGGGTATCTATCCACATACAGTTTCAAGTACTTCTTCTGTTACTTTGTTCCAGCTTCCTGCTTTGCGGAGTTTCGAATTTTGTTCACATATAGTTCTTGTGCTCCTTCAAGAGAGAAGATTGAGACCAGACTTTGCATCATCATACATCAATTTTATTTTTAACAGCAGCCTTGTACAATTAATGAAAATTATGAAATATACAAGGAGGCAAAAATCTAGCTAAGATGATAGGAAAAGCAAAGCATATAGCTTTTAATGAGTCATATGCTAAGCTAGGTTTCAAAGA
This sequence comes from Nepenthes alata, assembly GCA_028571085.2. Taxonomy (NCBI): domain Eukaryota; kingdom Viridiplantae; phylum Streptophyta; class Magnoliopsida; order Caryophyllales; family Nepenthaceae; genus Nepenthes; species Nepenthes alata. Next base: position 11,726 of record JAOVVI020004396.1, on the reverse strand, counting down.
AAGAAATAAATATACAAATTAGCTAGGGCAACAAAAAAGAGTAGGATACTTACCAGAAAAGGGAGAAAGGTTATATTAGGTAAACAAAAGATAAAAATAATGTATGCTAGAAAAAGACAAAGACAGAGAAAAGATGGTCGAGTTATTTCAATAACTTAATCAATGAAAATAGAATAGCAGATCTAAATCAAGAAGTTAGTGAGGTGAAAAAAGAATTAAGAATTTCAAAAATCTTCATCAAGAAACTGAAGACCTAAAAACTTAAGCTGTTAGGTGAAGGTCCATAATGATTTTATTGTCTAATACCCTCCTAAGCAAATGCCATTTTAAGCAAATGCCATAGTGTGGATTAAGAACAACCTCATCCTATACCATATGGTGAGAAACAATTACAAGAAAATGAAGGCTTTAGGAATCAAAGTCATGACCATGATAACATGCCCAGAAACCAATAAATTCAAAACCATAAGTTGGAAGGTGTTTGATACGATCACCTTAGATTTCTAAGCTCAACCAGGGAGGCGGAGCTCTGGCAGAGAGAACTTAGAAAGGAATAAGAAGAAGAAAGAAACAGGAGAGGGTAGAGAAAGAGACTATGAGGGAGGAGAGCGAGAAATTGAGGAGAGAATTAGTATAATCTGTTCTACCTTCATTAGTCGTTCTCACGCAGTATATAATGCCACAGAAAAGTAAGTAACAGAAGCATATTCTGTCTAACAGAATAACTGAAGAGCTGAAACAACTAACTTCCCACGTGTAGTAAAAATAAAGGAAAAATGCTAACAGAATAAGGAAATTCTGGTGAACTAGTCCTCGTCCCTGTTTTCCAAGTCTTCGTCCCTGTTTTCAAGTCCTCGTCCATGTTTACAAAGTCCTCGTCCCTGCTCTCCAAGTCCTCGTCCCTGCTCTCCAAGTCCTCGTCCCTGTTTTCAAGTCCGGATGTAATCCTGCATTGCCAGAGGAAGCTGTGTAGTCCGGGTACTTTTCCTTAGGATTGGAGACGTCGTCGATGTTGAAATGGCCCGATTGATTTAGCCGGTAACAGGCTAACATGCCTTACGTCTATGTTTTACCATATCATTAACTAACTAATAACTCAATCACCCACTCAATTAACTACTCTAACTACTTATAACAGATTGATCCAGCTCACAATACTGATCCACATAATTCTGTGCAATGTTGAAGCTGAAGCATTTGCTGAAGCAGATGCAATTGCTATTACCTCTTCCCGTGTTGATGTTTGATCCAAAATGGCTAAGTAGTTGTGATGGGTTTGCTCCTTGCGTGTCATTACATAAAAATACCCTTCCCTACAAATTTTCCTTGTTCCCAAGGAAAAATTTTAAAAACTGAGCTTTCATAAGAGATTCATCTTCCCAAGCAGCATCTTCTTCTTATAAATTGGCCCAACTGATTAACAGTTGTTTCACCTATTTGTCTTGATGATAGATTGATCGAGTGTAGAGCATTTTAAAATGATCCACTTATACTTCCCGGATCATCAATAGAAGGTAAGTGTGTGAGAACCATACTATGCCTGCCAATATTTTGTTTCAGCAACAAGATGTTACGAACTCAGCTTCCCCGTTCCCCGTTTCCCTGTTTTCCGTTACGGGACCTCCTTCTCTTATATTACTCTGACAAGAGATAATGAAGGAGAAGATATTTTCCAATTACTTTCCCTCTCTCACTCCCTCTCCCTCGATTCCCTCTCTCTGGTTTCCCTCTTCCCTTTCCCCTTTTCCCTTTTTCCCTCCTTCTCTCGCGCAAGCCGTCTTCTCCTCTGCCAGAACTCCCCTTCCCCATCACTTCTTCGTCGATCATCAACGAGCAGCACATGGAGCACGTATCACAAGACATGAAAAGTAGGATGGATTTTTGAATCTGTTGGTCGATCCAATTTATAAGCGATTTATCCTATCTTTGCAATAATCTTGTAAGGCCCACAATACTCGGAAGATAGGTTCAAGTTCTTCTTTAATGCAATGGAAATTTGTCCATATGGCTGGAGTTTCACATACACCATAGTAGCTACCTTAAAGCTATGTTTAGACCTTTTCAAGTTGGCATAGTTCTACGCCCACATCATCAAACTTGAGAAGAAGGGATACAGCTCAGCCTCCTAGAGGACTCACTAGCATTTTGCACCAGCTCCGCAATGGCCTAATTGGAGGAGGAGGAATGAGAAAGAGCTGCCCGGCTAGCCATCCTCTTAGGAGAGTCCCCGATAAACAACGACACCGGTTTTCTCTTGGGATTGTGAAGCAGGAAAGCAGTGACATCGGCATTTTCTGTTCAGAACTCCCACTCAGCTTGCGTGAACACCCTTGCAAAAAGCCAAAAGTCCTTTTAACGAAAGGAGTCCAAATGCTTCTCTGCAAGCTCCATCAGTGGCTTCGTCACACATTCCTCCCAATCCAAGATATTGCCAGCATAGGTAGTCTCCACTCTACCCCATTTATTGGAAGGGACCCAATCGGAAGGGACTGACAAATAGAAGAACCAGTCCTCCCAATTATTTACAGAGTCTAAATTCCCCTCGCATATTCAATACTGTCTACGAGGGGTGAACAAAATCCAATTTACTTTCTAGTTGAACCAAAAGATTTCCTTCATAGTCAGGGCATCAAAGAAATGTCCATAGTGTCAAAATAAGACACAAAAGGCAACCAGGTATCAAACAGCATTAGGGTGGAGGCGTGCTATTGGAATGTCCAAAGACAACAGGAACTCGTACAGCTCCTGCACAAAAGGGATACAAAGCCTCCCTTCAAGTGAGCCTCGTAGATAGTGATGAACCAGTGCCATGGGAAGCAAGCCCTGTAAGAATCGAGCTTCTAAATTATACTAATCCTAATTAATTAAACTATTATAATTAAAATTTAGGTCCAAAAATGTGTAAAATTAGATCAAAAAGTCAAAAATTTAGATTGAAAGATTTAGGTCTGATGTAGGCCTGAGGATTGCATTCAGCCTAAACACCAAATTGAATCATTCCTTTTGAGCTCGCCCTTCCTGCGCCTAAGGCGCCATCTTGGCACAAAATCTAGATTGCACCCCCTTAATGTTGCACTCGACGCTCCCCCTCGGCGAGCCATTGGCAAAAAATTGTATGAGCAATGGTAAGTGCACCGCTCAACGTGCGCCTTGGCGACCAAGAGGCACTGAGCTCGGAACGATATTTCAGCAAGGCAATGCTCAAGGCTCGCCTCCGGTGCACCCTCAGTGCAAAAATGCGAATATATAGGAAAAAAAGGTGTGCTTGAAGCACACCCTAGTGCGCCCTTGGCGTGAATTCCATAACCGACTTTGTGGTGGGATGTGTGGACCCGTGCCCAAGACGCCACTTGAGCGCGAGTCGGGTATGAATAATGCTCGAGGGTTTGATTTTTGCCATTTTTAGGCGGTGATTGGCAGAGAAGATAGAGAAAGACAGAGAGGAGAAGAGAGAAGAGAAGAGAGAAGGTTCTGATAGCCCTATTAGGTCGATCAGGGTAAGAATTTTGGTAAATCAAATTGAGACAAGGTACCTTTAACTCTATTTCCTTTGTTGTTATTTATTTTTGTTCTTCTAGAATATTATTATTTTACGTCTAAACTAAGATTTTGAAGTAAATGTATGAAAAATCTACATATTTGTTGGTCTACCTTGATTTTACAATAAAATTTATCAAAAACTCATGTTTAATTATCTATATCATAATTATACGTATTATCTTAGAATTCTCTTCATGTTTATAGATACAAAAATAATTCCTGCATGTTTATGGTTCATAGTTGTGAATTTTAAAGTATTATATGCTATTTGTATATGATAAAAATATTGTATATTTAGTTATATGATGCATACTTATTAAATTTATAGAAAAATTTATAAATTTCTATTGCATATATTTTTATCAAAATTTCATGTTTATGAACTTGATATGATAAAATTGTATTTGATATTATGGAAAGGAATAAGGAAACTACAATTCTATTAAGAAAAATATAAACTGTTCTTCAAAAGTGTGAGAACTAAAATTAAGAAATAAAGTGTATAGTTTTTTTAAGTTAAACAGTTAAGAAATTGGAGAAAAGATTATTCAACAAATAGTATATTATGATATACCGTAATATATTATAGTGGAAGATCATTATCTAAAAGTAAGTACTATAATGCAGTTTTGGCTCCGTCTATAGGGATAATATGTAAATGGTCCACCTCCGAATCCTTAAATAGGAGGAAAGACCTTTGATTGTGTGGAGAAAAAATACAATTTGGGTTTCGATTAACCATTCTTTTAGCTAATAAGGCCTACTGACATTGGTCTCTAAAGATAAGTAAATGTTTAGCATATTTTGATAGATAATAATAAGAAAGAACAAGAAACATATTTTGATGGTTAATGGTAAAAAAAGAATAAGATAAAAAATCGTAAGGTTGTATTCATGTTTATGTTATTTTATCCTGTACGATTCATACTTCCTATGATATGATTTTCAAATTAAGTATGTATATGCATGTCCTTTGTTATATATAATGCTTTGTTGAGTATTTGACTCACTCTCTAGCTGTTTTACTAACTCTTCAGATGATTCGCACGAGTTTTTGCCTGATGAGTTGGAGTGAAGACTGAAATATTTAGTTTATGTTTTTAAAGTTATTTTTGTATACTTTTTTTTGGATAGTATGTACTGTAATAGTTATTAGTTTCTAGTTAATTTTGTTTGCAGACTGTGGTGAAGATGATGTGAAATTTTGATCAGTTTTGTTGATGTCAAGAACAATATAAACTTAGTAAATGAAATAGTTCATATGGACAAATCATATAGTTGTTATTTGCTTCCAAAGATTAGTTTATGATTGATTTGACAAATATTTTTCCTTAATAAAAAGTTGACATCATATTATTTGGATTCATATCAGAGCCAAGTTAAGGTGATAACGTATTTAGATCCTATGTATATTGTGTTGTTATTTATGTATAGGACATTGTGGTATTGATAAGAAAAACTTATATCCAATGGGTTAATGATTTATTTATTGGTAAAATTGATAATTAAAAGATAGTATGTTATGATTATATCTAATGACGGATTTTAGAATGTGGTACGTCATAAGCCTTATTGTCATCGACGGGCAATATGTAAGAGATATCACTTGACATATTTTATCGAACATGCAAAGACTTCACATCATGAAAAGTGAGAACACATGGGACAGTATCGATGCTCAAGGAAGCCATAGAAAGCAAAAAAGGATAACTAGGGTAGAGTGATTCAAGCTAGGAAGAGAGGTGTGAAAAACGACGAGGGCTCAAAGTTTAAATAGCCAACGCACTGATCTAGAAATGGTATCGCATGAGGAATCAAAGAGGCGTGTCTCTATAATGACTGCAACACATGCTCACACCGAAGAGTGCTGTGGCGCGCTAGTTCGTTGGGCCAGTTATGATGACCGATGCTACGTCTCCCTGTGCAGCCTGCTGACAGTTATAAGCCCTGACACACCATTTACCAAGACGGTAAATAGGCTGCAAGCAACCCTGATGAGCTCGAGACAAGTTTAGTTGGTTTACATCCTATCCATGCATTCAGAACACATTATTCCTAGTCGGATTATCAGAAGATCGAGTTGTCAAACTGTCATAAATCATGTGCAACAAAAAGCAACATTCAGCCACTTCAATCATTCACATCATGCAAGAATATTAGAGCTAGACATTAAAAATAATAAATGCTTGGAAAATTTTATTCATTAATTCTTTTCACAATGTACAAGCTTATAATAGTAAAAGTACAACTCGAAAGTGAATATAAGGAACGACGATCCGGCTATAGTAGTCTAATTGACCCAAGGATTGGCATGTAGAGAAGGAAGGTACCCGTTCAAGGGGAGCCCATTTGACCTGAGAACGGGCACCGAAAGAAAGCTCTCACCCTCGAAGTGGAGTCCCAACACCTAACATATTACACTTCAGATAGGCAAGAGCAAAAAAGAAAAAGAAAAAGAAAAAATCCTTCCGTCTCACCAAAGCTAGGAGCAGAGTAGCAGTTGAGTAGAGTTTTTGAAATAAATTAGAGAAGAAATAACCATCCTAGTCAAAAACCCACTGTAGAGCAAAACACCCAACACTGATAGGGAGGACAGAGAGCCACCACCCAAAACCCAGGAGTTTGCTCAAAAATACTGGGTTCGACTTTGGAATAGGCATAAAAGAGGGAAATTAAGTTAGCTTTCCGCATAAAAAGAGAATAACTAAGGTAGACTTCAAGTGTATCCTCGAATCTCACCTTTGAACATTGGAGAAGAACTTCCTCTAATCCTGGCGTATAGCAATATGGGCTCCATGCTAGCTTCGAATTCTCATACCGCTTGACTAATGAAAACGATTTGTGATGCAAGGTATAAAGAGCCCCTCCATTTATAGCCAGGAGGAGAATCAACAAGCAATCAATGCGAGGAGATTACCCATGCTAGCATTATCCGTAGAACATCGAATCAAATCCTGCCCAACTGAGCGGCAAATTAGCAGATCACCTAAGGAAGGAGCACACGTGCAAGTATACGACTAGTTTCCCATCAATAAACATGTTGGGAGTTAAAAATTCAAACCTTTCGATATGAGGGGCTAATAAATGATATGGCAACCCATGTGTCAGCACATAAACTTAGTCCGCTGAATTAAGAAAGTCACATAAACTTAAAGCTCTGACCTCTCATTTATTCGTTGTGGTGTGTAGGATTCATATTTTCAATGACAAAAATCGGACCTACTTCAATTCAACCTATTGAACAAGATCAAGTGGCTTCCTAATTTGTACAGCAGTCAGAATCAAAAAATGTATCATTATTATTCCCTATTTTCGCTGATGACAACTCTAATTTGTTTCACAATATGCATACATCCATCTCCTTAGTAATGTAGTTTAAAACATTATCATGACGATAAACCAATACACGTTCATCATCAGTTTTGCCCAGTAGATTTTCCTTCATAAACTTTGATGAATTGTATGTTAGGGTTCGACACCCAGATTCGCACATAACCCAGCGAGGCGGAAAATCCAAACCCTCCGTCAATCGACAATCACCAATTTAGTGGGTATAAGGAACAAAAAGATGTACAATATTTTTAACGTGAAAACCCTTCAAGCCGAAGAAAAAAAATCACGAGAAAAACTACAAATAAGGCATCTACTATGTAAAATCAGTTACAAAAACCCCTGAGATAGAATCCCCGCTACACACCCGAGACAAAATAAGAAAAATAACTCGAGAGTAAGGGAACTCTCTTTCTCTTTTATCTCTTTATTTTTCTTCTCTCATCTCTCTCACTAGTGGTGCACTCTGCTCACCAATTTTACAAGTGTAGCGGTAGACGTCTGAACGACGAGAGCTCCCTTCTGCACTCCTACTTCGTATCACTCTCCTTCCACGTTCCACCGCAGCTATTATCATTGTTGCTTTTGTCTACCGTGGCCGCTATCCTCTTCCTCATCCCCCGCTTGTCTATTGACTTGAAGTGCCTGATGTGATCTTTATAAAGACCCCAGCACTAAATCCATCTGCTCACCTGGTCTGATTATTGTAGATGATTTGTCACACCAACCTTATATTTTCCTACGACCTCATCAGTTTCTACACTTTTCCAGACATGCATGCTCTATAGGTCAATCACTCTGCTTAGACGGTGCATACCCTACAAGTCAGCTACCCACTATACAAAACTTATAAACTCTAAAAAGTCAACTATTCTACAAGTCAACTACCTACTCTGTAAAGCTTACCTACTCTGTCCCTTGGCATCACCCCTGCAAAAGCACTCTAGAAATCAACGGATTTCCACTCCGAAAATTCACTTCGGATTTCCACCGTCAAATGCCACTCTAGCATTTCCACTCCATATTTCATCTCTAGCAAATGCCACTCTGGATTTCAAAAATCCACTCTAGATTTCCATCGCCAGATGCACTCCGACATTTGCACTTCGGAAATCACTCTAGATTTCCTCTCTGAAAATTCACTCTGAATTTTCTCTCCAATAAATTCCACTATAAAATTTGTTACTCCAAAAATTCACTCCAGATTTTCTCTCCGGCAAATTCCACTCTGTAATTTGCCACTCCAGCAAATTGGCCACACTGGATTTCCTCTCCGAAAATTCACTCCAAATTTTCTCTCCGGCAATGTGCCACTCCAGCAAATTGGCCACTCCGATATTTGCCTAATCGACAAATTGGTCACCTTGGCTCCAACCTGTAATTTCGCTGCAACCGGTCATTTTCGTCCAAATGGCCAATTTGTTGCAACCAGCCATTTTTGCGCAACCGAGTAAATTTGTCTCAACCTGGCACTTTGTCGTAATCGGGCAATTTTGCCCTCTCCGATATTTGCCCACCTGGCAAATGGTCATTTTGGTCATTATTGAAACAAGTTTGTAACACTCCGAACATCACATAAAACATATGTGATCCTCTAATGATACTTTCATTTATTGAGTCACCCATCAGGGAGCGACCAAACCCAACAAACTACCCCTCACGATTTTCTAGGGAACCTTCGTCTTGACCCGGCAACCGTCATCGCTTGCCTTCCAGCATCTTCCCCTCAATTGGGATCCCGATGTTGGCCTCCGTAAGACTGAATGATACCTTCTTCCGCTTCACTGAACCTGGAGTAGTCCAACTCCACTTCAGCTTCTTTCGCGGTTGAATCATTCTCCATTGCATTTAACCTCGGCCACCTCAGCTTCGTCCTTGGCCCTACTAAGCTCCGCCCTTAGCCCTGCTCAACTCCATTGTGCTTTTACCGTTCCTTCTCGCGCCACACTAAATGGCAAGCTGCTTGATGACAATACCATCAAGCCCTGAGAGACTTCATGCAACCTGGCTCTAATACCACATGTTGGTCTCAGAGAAGGCATGACCGTAACATTATCTCTGATACCACTTATTGCGGTTTGACACCTAAATCGTACACAATTCAACGTAGTGCAAAACCTGAACCCCCCGTCAACCGACAAACACTAATTTAGTGGGCACAAGGAATAAAACGATGAACAACATTTTTAATGTGAAAACCCTTCAAGCCGAAGGGAGAAACCACAAGACAAACTCCGAATAAGGCCTCCACTATGTAAAATCAGTTACAAAAATTCTCAAGATAGAATCTCCGCTACACACCTGAGATCGAATAGGAAAAATATCCCCAAAATAAGAAAAATAACTCCAGAGTAAGAAAACTCGTATTCCCTCTTATCTCTTTGTTTTTCTTCTCTCATTCCTCTCACTGGTGGTAAACTCTACTCACTGATTTTATAAGTGTGACGGTAAATAATTGAACGATTAGAGCTTCCTTTCGCACTTCTGCTCCGTTTCACTCTCCTTTTACGTTCCACCGTAACTATTACCGCTAATATTTTCGTCTACCGTTTTAGCGGCTGCTAGCCACTTGCTTTGTCCCTTGCTTGTCTATCTATTTAAAGCACCTGGTGTGCTCTTTATAAAGACTCTGGCGTCAAATCCATCTGCTCACCTGGCCCGATTATTACAGATAATTTGTCACATCAATCCTATCTTTTCCTGCAACCTCACAAGTTCCTGTGCTTCCCTAGGCACGTGAGCTCTACAAGTCAACCACTCTGCTCAGATGGTGCATGCACTGCATGTAATATATCAATTTTTGAACATCATAATTGCAAATAATTCAGGTAATATGATCAAGATTCGGTTTAATTTATATAAAAAAAATTAAGTTTCAAAACCGTAGGACGAATATGTAGAGTAGGCCCGCTAGGGGCCCGAGGCCGCATCGCGAGCACCCAAGCGGGAGGGCTAGCACCCGCCGGGCACTTGGGCACTGGCCTAGAGTATATAAACCCATGAGGGTTTTGTTCAGCCCATTTTCAGCCTCCACGCACGACAAGAAAGAGAGAGAATGAGAAGAGAGAGGAAGAAGAAATCGAGGTCTCGGGGTTCAAATTTGGCTTGGAACCAGTTAGAAAAGTAATAGATCGGGTCATGGTAAGTACACTCATACCCTCTTTTTTTATTTTCTTACACTTTTATTCCATTTTTTTTATTTTTCTCATTTTAAAACCTGAAAAAGTTTATATTCTGTATTATCCATAACCTAAGCATGAAAATATTTTGATTTCATGTCTAATTTGTGAGATTTGTGTAGTTTTTTGCACCCAAAAACCATAGCCCTTATTCGGACCGATTTCACCCATTATTTTTGGTTTTATGTATGATTTGGCCTTAGATAATAGAAATCCATAATTTGAGCATGCATAAATATAAATTTCATGTCCGATTTCATAATTTTGATCGGTTTTCTGACACGGAATTTTAACCCCGTGCCCCGGATGATTTCACCAATTAAATTGGGATTTATGTATAAATTGAGTTTAGAATATTATTACCCATACCTTAAACATATTATTTTATCAATTGTAAATCCAAATTGGTAGTTTTGTATTGTTTTATACTCACCGGAATCCTAACCTGTGCCCCCTTTGAATTTTATCTGAATTAATTATAATTTACACATGATTTAGTCTCGAAAATTATGTTGCATGCATTTGTGAAGGGATTTGATATCCGAACACTTTAAAGTTACATTTGGCTTACGGTAGTAAAAATTTCTTATATATTTCAAGCTTTATGCCGATTTATGCATGTATTACGAATATGTCAATTTCATATGTTCCGAAGATCATGTCATGAACCGTTTGTGAAAGAGTTATCATTTGGAAGCTTTATAATTATATTAGGCATAATACGAAAGAATTTCGTATAAAATTATGTATAAAATTAAGAACACGTAAGGATTTAAACTCATGAAGAATATAAAAATATAAATCTGAATAAGTTTTATGAAAAAAGAACCAAGAATGGGTATTCTGCGATTAAGTAATGAACTGATGAACTGTTCTCCAAAAAGAAGAATTAATTAACTTATGAACCGTTCTCTGGAAAGAAGATTTGATTGACTTATGAACCATTCTCCGGAATGAATAATTGATGGACTTATGAATCGTTGTCCAACAAAGTGAGAACGAAAAATTTTGTGCTAAGTGTAGGATTCTTCAATGAAATAAGAAACTAAGAACTTGGGCTGATGATCATTTAGTAGATAGTATACTTTGACATGCTATAGATATTACAGTGAAAATTTAAGAATTATTCTGACCGTATTTTATAGTAGATGATATTTCTTGGCATGTCTTAGTACATCATAATGGAAGGTCATTATCTGTTTTGATGCCGCTTGTGGTTATTGGCCCCGTCTATAGGGATTGTATGTAGATACCCTACGTATGAGTTTTGAATAGAAGGAGATGTCTTTTGATTGTGTAGAAACAAATACAATCTAGGCTACAACTGACCGCTTCTTTGTTAGTAAGGCCTATTGACCCCTGGCCTCCAAATGAAATAAGTTTTTGGTATGATTTGATGACTAAGAAAAGATAAAGGATATAAATTAAAAAAATTTGAAACAAATCATGACAGCATTCTTTTCTGAATCATGATTCATAATCTCATATGCATTCCTTCATATATATATATATATATTATAATAATTTTGAATATGAAATTTTACATGTCCTTGATATATATATATATATGTGTGTGTGTGTGTTTTATTTGTGCTTTTGGCTCACCCTTATAATTTTTTTCCATTCAGATGAGTATATATTGTACCCGATGAGGCAGGGTAGAGGATTGAGTCAGCT
>JAOVVI020004395.1:0-17687 GCA_028571085.2 Nepenthes alata | reverse complement strand
AGAGTATATAAAATATTGAAAAAGTTTTTCAATGATAGTCTATTTCACTACAATTATAAACCTTAACGTGAATTTATATAGGATATATATATATATATCTTTTTTGAAAAGTTTTATACCAACATGGGATGATTAATAATATAAAAGAATGAAATCATAGGTCCATCATAGTATACGTATAATGTATTAATTGTATGCATCACAAATAATATCAGAATTGTCTAATCTAACAGTAGAAATAAGTAGTAATAACAGATATGATTAATAAGACTTGTTTTGTTTAATATGGATTCAACATGAAATACAGTTAGTTAATAAAAATATAATATCGGCAGAACTTATTCATTAATTACAACCTGTTTATGTTTCTAATTTCACAAGTAATAGATCAGAATTTAAAATTTAGTTTGATGAAAGATTACCAATTATACATTTTTCATACTCATACCAATGGCATAGAATCTCTTAAACCTAGAGCAAGTATAAAGTAGAATGACATTAAATGTAATAAAAAAATATCTTTTTTAAGAATTGATTAAATATAAAGATTATATCAAAAATTTAACTATTTTAAATTTTAAAAAAAGATGACTTTAGAAGAGGTGGTAGTGAAAATATAAATAAAAATTATAAACAAGTGACTTATTATTAAATATATTTTTTATACATTATAAATTATAATATTAAATATATTAGATAAAATAAATAAAATATAATATATTTTTATAATATTTTGTATAATTTTATTATATATATATTTTTTTTATTTTTTTACATTGAAGCCATGCCAAACTGGTATGGCCTTAAGGCATGCCTAACCTAGTACAGTGGGTCACATGCCGTGTTGGGTTAGAATATTTTTATCCTATACTGTGTTGACATGATACGGCCCGTTTAACATCACTAAAAGGATACTTATATAAGATTTTTGTCTCTTGTCCATTTAATATTATTAGTAATGTAAACATTTTTTTAATAAATAATTACTTTGGTATATTTCAATAAAATTATTATGTATAGGATTCTAAAACATTTAAGAAGTTAAAACCACCGAACTCACAATATAATTAGGCTCGATAGCACAACTCCAAAATATATTAGAAAGACCAAAAGGTACCCAACAAAAAAATTACAAAATAAAATAAATAGGTTACTATCATCATCATTCTGAAATATCGCTCCTATTAAGTTATTTCGTTGTAACGAATATTCTTACAAGATAAAAAATTTATAATGGACTTAATAATCTTTTATTTTTTTAAAAAATAAAAGAATGCCTCAAAGATATAAGTATTGTGATCTCTTCAGAAGGAGTAAACTATAGCTGCCAAGGCCCGGATGAAGCAAAGATGGTAGAGAGAATGGTTGGACCATTTGATAATCTCCTATTTTATGGCTTTGTTTCAATCAAAGGATAGCTAGAGATATAAATGAGAACAATGATAGCTAGGGTCCTAAACCAAGAAGGCTCAAGTGAACTTTCAGACTTGCCAACTGAAAAACAATTCAAGCTGAGCAGATAGAAAAGGGACCATTGGTGTAACAGGACCTTCATGTCCTGTACGATATTATGGTTTGAGTAATTTGTGATTCTTAGTGGCATCTCAGTTTGTTTCAGCACCTTCATATTCGACCGACCTTTTCATTGGCCGGTCATGTAAGAACCTAAAATTTTAGAGGCCAATTTAAGAAGTTCGACCTTAAGCAATCCTGTGTACAAATAAAAAGTATATACATATAAAAGAAAAGAAAATTTTTTTAAGTCCACCCTTTTAACCAAAGTGTATGATCGGTTTCGATCTACGGACAGCAGCATGTGATGGAATGTGTCAGGTCTGTCACAATTGGGCTCAGGAGCCTAATGAACTGAGTTCGTAAAAGAAGGGTAGATATTATAGAAAAGTCATATACTAATAAATGACCTCACAAAAAACAGAGTGATAGCAAATAAGGCTTGGAAAAAGATCCAAATGGATGGTCTAAAGAATGAAGGGCCACTTGACCTTGATATTAGCAAGACCACTAGTAGGAGACCTTCCAAAAAGCTTTGAGAAATAGTCAATAGTGACCTCATGAGTTTCAGAGTCAAAAGACGTAAAAGAACATCTTCTTTGAGAAGCAAAATAATTCTTCTACTATTTTACTTCGATTACGTTGAAAATATATTTTGTACAATAGTCAATATTCTCAAGCTATTTAACTTTAGCTTTTTTACTTAAGAAAGCCCTTCTTGTACAAAATTATCTATAGAGCAACCCTAGCTTGGGATTTTGAAGAGGTGGAGATAAGAAAAAGGGAAAGTGGGAGAAAGTCGTTTAGGCGACCTCAAGAGTCTTCAAAATAGAGGCAATGGCCAGGGTAATATTACCGACTTCTTTGTTGAAATCTTTAATAGTCATTTTAATGTGCATGAGCTTGGAAACAACTTGAAACACCGGGACACGGTTGACCTCACTTATCCAAGAGGATCTCAAAATGTCAAGAAATCTAGGGAGTTTAGTCATAAAATTATTAAATTTGAAAGAACTATTTCTATAGTAATTCAAATTACTCTAGAGGAGGAGACAGAGAGAGTCATTCAAAATTCTACCTTAACTAAATGACACTTGAAAAGGTTCACAAATAAGAAATCTGGCGACTTCCACCAAAATTATATCTAATTTTTTTATAGATATAATTTAAGTCTTTATACCGATTACACTATGTGAAGTGTAACCATCAAAGCTATGATCCTGGAGATTGGAAGAGGTGAGATAAAAAAGTTAGATTTTTAGATCTAAATCATGTAATACCACATTAAAATCACCAAAAAGGCTCAAGGAAGACCCACTTCCCTGCTGGCTAGCTCCTCAATCGAGTTCTAGAGGCTTTTTTTTCTTCAATAGAGTGGAGACCAAACACAAGTGAGTAACAAAATTTGATACCCCATACCATATTAGTAACAATGCCATAGATGATTTGCTCCTTATTCTCGAGGTTCGAAAGCAAAATGAATAAGGAATCCCACCCGAGCTAGATATGATCTCTTTGAATGCAATAATAATTTGTAGTCTAATACCAAAATAGCATTAAAACCACGCACTCTCATTTCAACTAAGCCATAGATATTAAGATCATAGGATTTATAAAATCTCTAACTACTCAAATTTTATTAGGTCCGTTGAGGTCCCAAATATTTTAACAACTACCACATATTATTTGATAATCGAGGTAGAGAGAAAGATCTGTTAGGCCCATTAAATTTTTTAGCAGCTACTTTTTTTTCGGAAGGATCGCAACTATACAAGTACTGTTAGCAGAAATGTCTATATTATAACTTAGAATAGTAATTTAGCATATAAAAATGAAATATATGTATATAATTTATCATTGGAAAGTGTAAAATTGAGAACCATCAATCTAAGACCGAATTAAAACAAAAAAAAAAAGAATAATCCCAATCCAAATCAAAATTGTTCAGTTTGATAGTCCAAATTTTCAATTGAATTGTAACGATTTAGTTTTTATAAATCTTTTTTTAAGAAAATACCCCGAACCTCGTCCTGCAGAATAGACATTAAAGATAAAACCTTCCAAGCATTGTGTCCTGAACTGGTCTCGATGTGATGTTTCACAGACCACCTGCCCTAAAATGAGTTTTGTTGACTCGAAAAGGGAAATTAGATAGAGCATAATGTCTTAGCAAGTATTTTCAAAAAGGCCATCACTTAATTAGGGTAACCTAACAATAAAATTATTGGTATCCGAACAGTTTATTTAAATTATAAAAAAATAATCAATAATTTATAACAAATATACAATAATAATAAAATAAGATATAATTTTACGTAGAAAATCCTCTTAAGAATGAAAAAAAAAATTACGTGAGGATACGTCCGAAATATCTCTACTATACAATTAGTTCGGTTACACAAACCGTACAAATATAAGAACTAGTCATTTTATAACAAATAGATTGACTAACAATGAGTACAAGACAAAAAAGAGAAATATAATCGGTATAACGTTCTTTTCAACTCTAAGAATAGCGTACCTAAAGTTAACGGAGACTGAAACACGATTTAAAACTCAACCGAATACTCAAATTTTCCTTTTGACAACACTCTAAGTCTCAAACGTATCAGCGTATTTTTATACTGCAAGCCACGCTTGAGCGCCCGTCAGGTACCAGTGCGTTTTTATACTGCAAGCTGCGATCGAGCGCCCATCAGGTGCCGGTGCCACTGAAAACGGCGCCTCGAGTGCACCCTGAGCGCACCCTTTTTGGAATCAGCAACTTAAGAGCCCCTTGGGCATGCCTTGAGCATAAAACCATCGGATTTGGCGCTTCGAGCGCGCCTCAAGTGCTCTCCCTTTGGAACGCACAAAAACCCCAATCCCCCGTATTTGTGCATTACTCGTGTATCATTATTTGAACCACCAAACGACACGTCAAATAGATATAGGCTCATATGGGAGTAACCCATAACCCAACAAAGTTTGCTCTATTATGACATAAAATCTACACAACTTCTCCACATCATGATAATAAACCTAGCTAAAAAGATAGCCAAGTGTATAAAGCTCGCACTAAGTGCCGGCTCTGGGTAAAAGGTCTATTCTACACCATCTTACATTGCATATGTAAGAGGCCATTTGACTTGAATCCATGATCATCAAATCATATAATAACAATAACTCTACAGCTATGCTAAGATACCAGACAGCTGCTATCAGGGAAAAAAGCACAACAGATTTTGCATCAAATGGTAATTAAATATTCACCTTCTGTTTGTAACAGCAGTCATCATCCAGTGAAACAAATCATGTCCTGGGTTGCGGGCCTTTGCCACAAGTTACACTATGAAACAAGATTTTCAAATGAAGGGTCAGCTCAGCTTTGCTCCCAGAAGCTGGAGATCAATGCCAGATTGGCGATAAAGAATGCAGTCACAAGCAGCTACACAAGCCAGGTAAAATCACTAGTACAAGCACGCTAAATATTGGAGGCGCTGAGGGCCAAAACTTTGCATTGCTCATTCATAGCCAACAGCTGGGCTTCCTTCTTGTCAAGAAGGGAATGCAACCTGACATTCTCTTCCATGAGTTTCTGAACTTCTGCTTCTTTCTGCAATTTCTCACCTTCCATCTGTGTCGTCTTTGCAACTAGGCTGTGCTTTTTTTAACCCAAAAAGAAAGACAAAGTATATATGATCAGAATAGTTCCAACAGACAGAAGAAGATAATTGAATTTCTTCAGAGGGTGATGATCATCAATTCTGCTCTGGTCACTTGGGATTCACAGGTCGTGGTCCGGGTCTGGGTCTGGCCCAATATTGGGCCCATGCTATTGATGATCACTATGGGAGTATGACAAAGAACAATTTGAGGACTAAGCATCTATTACAAGTACACTTTGATTTTTATATTTTTGAGATTTGAAAGGTGAACATTCTAATCTAATATGCAAAAAATACCAAAAATGGGTGTTCTCAGGCTAAGAAAGTAAACTGCTCCAGGGCGAAATTTACTGCCTCACCATCAAAAGGCTAAAACAATGAAGTCACCTATTTGGGATTGATTTTGAAAAATACTTTCGAAAAGTTGAAATTTGCCACTTCTCTCGAAAGAGATTTTGGTGTGTTTTTCAATAATAATAATAATAATAACAATTTGAGTTAAAAAATAATAATAATCTGTGAATCACTTTTACAAAACTGAATTTAGTGTTTTAGGAGTATTTTCAGGAACGATCAGGAGTTATAACTTTTTCCTAGAGCTGCTACAATAGCAATGCCAAAAACCCATAAAATTTGAAGACCATGAAGAATAACTCACAAGGCCACAAAAGTAGTCCAAAATTTTGCAAGGCTTGGCACAGGTTGAGAACTCCAAAACTCTCACAGTTCAGCAAGCAGAGAAACCAAACTTTTGCAGGACAATAAAAGTGGGCAAGCCATCAAACTACGAGTATTGTTAAGGTCCTCCCATAGTTTAAATTTTCTCATGAACTCAACAATTAGAAGTTGAATGAATGAATGATAAAAATTATACCAAGTGAGCTATATGGCTATTTAATCTCCACAATTTATACATCTAATTTCTAATATGAGCGGTTGGGCTCACGGGGAGCTTAAAATATGAGATGATGTTAACATGTCTCTCGAACTATTATATAGCAAGAGTTCACTAAGATGTTCTGCATACACTGCCCTCCCCCCCCCCCAAAAAAAAAGGAAAGCAATTAGACATCTTTGATAACTTGGCATATTATCTATACTAATGAATCCATATAAAAACAGACAGGTAAATGGACCCACATCATCCTAAGGTGTTTCAACAGTTGCTGAAAGGTGCCCCTAAAACATCTCTCTAAGAAAAATAGGCAAAAGAGGGACCTGAAAATCTCTCCTGAAGACCAAGTCAAATCCCCAGCCAAACAGAACGTGAAATTGTAAGATCAGTGCAATCACTAATGTTTAAAACATCTTGCACCAAGAGGATTAGCTTTGGGCCAACTTTCACGTCAATGAACGGCATGTGGAGCCAATATTCCTATTCCATCTTCCATTTGGTAGCCCCTTCCATTTTACAATTGTCCACTACACCCACTGACAAATACATCTAGGCCCATATATAGTCAATGTGATGGCATGTTTCAAGCATTGGAGGAGATTCGAATCTAACACATCACAGATACAAAATCTCAATAATTTGGAAATTTGGAAGACAGTTTATCAGTAGTCATAATATCATCATTCTATACCGTCAAAATCAACCATGTGCTCTGATTAGGGGGAAAAACAAATTGGACAAATGCATGTTTTACTGCATAATTATTCATCAAATAAGTCAAGAAGAGACAGCGGTCAGGAAAAAAAAATTCTCACAGGAAAAAGGTAATCTTAAACATCACAATCCATGGAACTTATCCCATATTAAAGAAGGATGTAGAACACAAAAGATTACTTATATATTCCACAGAAATTGCTTGCAACAAGTACTAAAATATTCTCCCTACAATAGGATGACTCTCAACAAGTCATTTAAAACTTAAACGACTTCATAATTTATGACACAAATAAAACAAGCTGCTAGAAACAACAAAAATTGAACATGATGGCGAAGCAAACATATGCAGTGTTGCAGTGGTATCATGCATCATAAATGAGTACCCATACTGCTCCTGAAAGAAAAGGCATCAACTAGCCAAGCATTCTATGTGAACCATGCAGAGCCAAGCATGTCAAATCAAACACAGAAGTAGTGTAGACTGACCGTTCAAAAAGCTTCTCAATAGTTTGAAACTGCTTCTCTGATGAAATAAGTGTCTCTCTTACACTGATCAGACTACTGACATAAGATTTCAAAGATTCAAAATCCCTCTTAACACGAGAAAGCTCATGTTCGTTTTCTGCAGCTCGTTGCCTCTGCCTAGATGTTTCTTCAACTAAGTCTTCAACTCGCTGCCGCATTTCACTCAAAATACAATTTGTTCCTAGGGCAAATCTTTCCATCTCCTCCAACTTAAATGACATGCTTTTAATCTGACTTTCCTTCTTTTTGATATCTTCCAGACCAAAATTTACTCTCTCTTTTGCAATAGCAGTTTCAGACTCTGCAATTATAACTCTCTTAACTAGAGCTTCCATTACATTTGTTACCATCTGCACAGACTTGAGAAGTTCACCTATGTAAGATCCATCTTGTTCATCAAATGTGAGCTGCTTGTAATCGCTTCTAATCCATGTTTCTTCATCTGGACTATCAAATAAAGAAAGGTCAACATTCTTTGACCAACTAGACAATGGAGTGCCATTTTTGTCAACAAGTCCCACCCCTTCTAATTGTTTAATCCCAAAAGATGCTTGTGCTAAGTGGGGAACCGCCAATATTCTTGCTCTTGCTTTAAGGTAGGTCAATAATGTACCAGCAGCTTTGACTCTTCTCCATAGGACATTTAACTCCTTCGATTCTTCCTCTGATCCTTCAATAGATCCCTTAATCCCCGTGAACTTTGCTTGCAATGTAACTAATTGAGATTCGCATCGCTCCATCTCTTGCCTCCACAAAACATCTGTTCGACTAGGGCAAGATTCCAAGCCTGTCAAATCAACATGTTCCACTGATTCCATAGACTCTGCAAAATGACAAAGATCAGTCTACGAGGACATTTACAACGTCAAGATTTAATGAATAGGAAACACATCAAGGTGCTGATAGAAATCTCTTTTCCTTTCTAAACAGTTGAATATAAGATGCTGTGTTTTGAAGATAATCAATGTTTTTAAACAGCTGAAACTGAGACGTGCTTTCAATGTTCACCAATGAATGCGATCTAACAAGTCACTAGCTGGTTTGACAGGCCACCCATTTTTCAGTTAAGCATGTCTTTCCAGGAAGCCAGTGATAGTACATTTAAGAAGCATTATACAGAATTTTTCTATCGTAATTATGGTAGAGACAATAAACACCTATGAAGGTGATCTAATTAATTATAATTGTTGATACTAATCTACAATATCAAAGCAATCAAGTGACTTAGCAATTCAAGAACTTTGCAATGTTCACTATAATCACATGCATAGACCATGCAATGCAGTTTGTCTAAAGACCGAAGCATTAATGAACTTTGCACTGCAACCAAACTAGCCCTCCACAATAGAGTAAAAGAAACTTAAAACTCTCAGCAAAATATAAGGAAGTTAAACAAGCCATTCCACAATCATCCAAATTTCAAGACTAACACTGTATTTCATTTGAACAAATTTGTGGAGGGTTAGACTACAGAAATCTGCTAAATGTGTTTTAGTTTATTAAGAATAAAAAAAATTCCAAAACTTTTCTACTTTTCCTGTTATATGCATTACGGATTTTCTTAGATTTACACAATTTTCCTATATAGTTTGACAAAAATTAGCATAGCTTTAGAAATTTAAAAATGTCGCAAGATTTCCACAACTTCATAAGCCTTAAGGCTTGATATTGATGTATTATCAGCATCTTGCACATATTTTAATTTCAATATTTTCACATCAGAGCAAACTTAGCAATATAAATATATATATTATAGATTACCGAATTCTATTAAATATCACAAACTTTTCATCAATAAAAGGAAGAAAATAAAAACAATGCAGAAGTTTTCGATTGAATGATAAATATAAACCACAATTTTGGCTTTTTTCCCAGATTAACAGCAGCATTTTCAGTATTTCTTTCATATGGTGCTAGGGACAGTCATAGAGACCTGCAGCTGGAGATTTGAATCGATAAATAATTAATAGGTTTTTTGGGGCATAAAAAATAAGCATTTAAACAGTAGCATCTCAGGAATAATTTCTTACTACTCCAACACCAAATCCAAGTCCTTTCTGCCAAACACAGAAAAAATTTGGTTTTTGTTTTTTTTCTGGAACTAACAGTGTGCATGAGGTAGCTTGGAATGGAGAACCTCTGAAAGCATCCAATCTTAAGTGATTCTAAAAAATCAAACCCGAAACAAATTCAGGAATATTATAACTGAACAAAAGAACACAAGCATCAACCCACTCATTTCAGTTCCATGGGTCCAAACATGTGAATCATTTAGCATTTCAGCAATAATTTTCACAGTAAACCAAAACAAGAAGAAAGTTTCAAATCCTAGTAAGAATGGGAGGTCAAAGCCAATTTACAGTATAAGCACAAGGTGGTATGGATGGTAAGGTAACATAGATCTAAATATTCCCGAAAATCCCACAAAGCGGTAGTAAGCCTTGTGAGTTATGCCAAAGTGTTATAGTTTGGTTTCTCAAGTCAACAAGGTTGTCAGTGCAACCCTAACCTATCCATGAACAAGACCAACCCATGTCAAACAGTAAATGTCTAAGGGAATCCAAGCAACACAAAATTACTTGATACCACCCCATTGTCTGGCACTCAAAACGTTATAACAAAATCAGCTTGTTCATGGAACATAGAAGTTTCGTACTTCACGCAGCCCATTTTGCACCAGGAAAAAAAGGCTGACCGCAGAGTACTTGAATCTGCATTTGACCCAACTGAAAAAAAGAATAAAAACAAAACCGTAAGCAAGAAGAAGATCCAAAGTTTGATTTCCTGCGACTAGGACCACAATGGATCTCTCTACCCAAGGTGACATTTAGCGAGAAAAGTATTCAAAGCAAACTATAAAAAATCAATTTTATAGCATCAACAAAGGAACAATAGAAAGGAACAAAAAAGGGATAATCCCTAGATTCAGCAATCAGCTGCGCATAGAAGAGTCTGGCATTCCTCCAATTTCCAAGAAAAGTCAATTAAAGGTGCTGGGAACAGGAAAGATCGATGCTACGACATCTTTATGCAAGCAATAAGAACAGACAAAAATAGGCTACGCTCCAGATTCAGTAATCAACTGCGCAAAAAAGAGTCATGCGATATCTCTATGCAAGCAACGGGCACAAACAAAATGGGCAAAGCTACAGATTCAGTAATCCACTGCGCAAAAAAGAGTCTGGAATTCGTTGAATTTCCAAGAAATGGCAATTAAGGGCGCAGCGTGCTAGAAAGATTGACACTACGATATCTTTACGCAAGCAACGGACGAAAACAAGTGGGATCTACCAGGATAACTATGGCCTTTGGTGGATCGAATTACAAGAGAGAGGGAGAGGAAGTACCTTCCGGTTCAAGAAAATTGATCAAATAGTAGGGTTTTCATCCGGAGGACGCGTTCTTTGGGAAAGGTTATCAGGAGTTCCGAGCAGAGGCTAGAGCCTACGCCACTGGCCCGTAGTTTATTGTTTGCCTCCCACTTTTATAGTTCATTATTTTATATGAAGAAATGTGAAATTATTTTATTCATTTACTATCATTATTTATTTTTAAAAAAAATTGGCATATTTTTCGTAATTTAGTTATAAATATAAGTATTATTTTTTATTATAAAATTGACAATTAGAGAGAGAGAGAGAGAGAGAGAGAGGGGGAGAATATCAAAGTTAAAATGGGAAAGTATTTGGTTGGGAAAGATTAAGTGAGAAAATTAATATTGAATAATATTTACTTTTATCTTATTTTTATTATCTTATTTAGTTGAAAGTGATTATTAAAATTAAGTATTGTTGCGCCTTTGGATCCGGATTTAACTGGATCGGATCTCCATTTTTTTTAAATTTGGTCCTATACAATACAACAGAAAATAAAAAAATTAGATGACAAATGGAAATTGTTCCCCCACAAACTCTCCGACACTCAATTCAGTAAATTTTTCTCAAATGAGTTAAAAGATATAGAAATTTTAAATTGGTTGAAAGTGTTTAGGTCGTATAGTTTACTTGATTTTTATATTTTGTGTTTTGATAGAGAAAAGGATCATTCGCGATTGGCATAGATTATGTTAGGAATCTCACATTAATCGGACTTTTCTCTATTTTCTTTATTATTCTTGCTACTGAATGCTTGTAGAATATTTATAACAGTAAGATGCAGTTTTACCAATTGCATAACTGCCATGGATAAAAATATTCGGTTGGTTACATTGCTAAGGACGACCGGTTGACTTATGTAATCTCGGTCAATTTTAGTCGGTTTCCTTGAAGGAAGACGTGAGAAGTTACCTGAGAAAACTCCTTAATCGTTTTTTGGGTTGTTCTTCTTGGGCCTTTACGATCTATAATGGGCCTTATAGTAGACCGGCCTTATGGCAGTACCCATCACTAGCCTCAATGCTAGAAGGTTAAGATTTTAGCTTCTAGCATGACTTTTGATGAGACAATTTCCCAACTTGTTCATCATGCTAGCTACTAGTTTGGATCTTACAGTCAGTGTAAGATTGCTCCGAATTTTTTGTTTTATAAAAAATGAGCCCATTCTGGACTAGACTAATACTGGATAAGTTAGTACCACATAAGATCGGCATGTAAATGGATTTTATGACGATTTGAATTCACATCGAACTGAATTATCATTGAACTGAATTTACTCTCGATTAAATTAACTATGGTTCAAATCAAAGCCGATTTGAATTAATTTCGGTTTGAACTAATAGCGAGGCTTTATCAATGTCGGACTGAATCGTCGCGAAGCTTTATCAACTTCGGATTGAATTTATGCGAAGCTTTATCAACTCCGGATTGAATCAATGCGAAGCTAAATAAAGGCTGGACAGCTGGGAAATGACATCTTGGAAGTCATATCATCCCGACAATGATCCATCAAGTTTTCCACGTGTCAATCATAAGGCATTGCTAACTCTGTTGCCGCCGTTTCATATGACGTCTCACCAATGAAGAATTGATAGGCGTCCTCCTCCATTATTATTTTGAAATTTTTTTTATTCAATAGAGAGGTATTAATTTGGGTTTGTCTAAACCCCCTTCATTCATTTGCACCTCTCTTCGTTCAAGTTCTTCTATATCATTCTTCTGCTTTCATTATTTGAGCCATAATCTTAGCTATCGATTTTCACCTTTATGGCGGCTCGCGTTGAATCAACGAAGTCCACTCTAACTATTGAACAGGTGGAAATCCTTGTTTTTCAATATAAGATACTAAGAACGTATTTATTCTCTGTCCTGGCTAAGAACGATAGAGCATGCTCTCCCCCAAACAGTTTCATTACTGTGTACGAAGTCCATCTGAAAAGCGGTCTTCGTTTTCCCATTGCGCTTGAACCGTGCAAGATTTTTGTTGATCTTGGCGTTCCCATTGCACGTTTCCATACTAATGCAGTGTGGTATTCCTATAATCTCTGCATATTTTTTCATCTTCGTGGGATGACTTTAAATATTATTGCTGTAAAGGTTTTGTTTAGGTTTTGCCAAAGCGGGGATTGGATTTTATTGTCCTCTTGTGAGCTAAATATAAGCGGGGTAATATATGAATCCGTGAAAAAATGGAAAGGTCGTTTTTTCTTTCTTATCGTCCCAAAATTAGGTATCCCCAATGAGTGGGGCAACGTTCTGGAGTCTTTTACTAGAAAACCTTCTCGAGAGGAAGAAGAGTCAGTGAAGTCAATGATGGAGATGATTAGAGCAAGTAAAGAATTATTTAGTGATAAGGAGTATCTATTTTCTGTGAAAATTCTTGCATTTACTAAGTGGGAGCCCCAAATGGACGGGATAGGAACAACTATTCCATCTCCCAAATGGCGTAAGAGGAAAGCGAAAAAAGTAACAATAAGGGAAACTAGACGTCGGGTTGTATCTCCAAGCCCATCGTCTTCCTCTGCTGAAGTTGGTCTCCTCATGTCAGAAAGATTGAAGGGGATAGATGGTTCATCATTTACTATTCCTCCTCCATCTTGTCAGACTTAGAAGAAGAACCCTGTATCTGTGCCTCCTGAAAATGTTGAGCCACCTACTTTTTTTGTCAAAACTTTCAAGGGACCAGAGGTCATTGATTCCAGTGGTAACGCTGAAGCTAGTAGTACATCCGGATTGATCAATGAACCAAATCCAGTCCAAGAGGATCTACCATCTGCAGAAAGAGCTTTTGTTGAGGAAAGAGTAACCGGACCTCCAACTGAGTTAACTTTGGCTTCAAAAGGGCCACTTGTTTGTCCGGCCAACTTGGACATTGATGCTAAAACGACCGGACTTGAAGAGTCCAATCCTAAAGCTTTTGTGTCGGCCATGATAATCTCCTTTTTCCCTTCAATCCCAAGAGAGGACCGTCCGGAGAGAGGATCCACTCCTTTATCGAGCTCAATTGCATCTTCACCCCATCAGAGCCCATCAAGTGAAAGGCATGAGCAGGCATCCACTCCGGCCTCTTCATCTCGACTTCTTATGAACATTGTAGTTCAATGGGCAAGCCATATCATGGTAATTTTCTGAACGCAATCCTTCTCGTTGCTGAAGGGGAAGTTCAATGTGTTTTTACCCCTTTTTTTACAGACCGATAAAATATGCGAGATTTTAAAATTTTGTCTACTCCAGCGGGACATCAAGATTCAACAAACTGAGACATAAGTTCAACGTTTGGAGAAACACGTGCTGATCCCCGCATCCTTGTGGAGATACAGAACAGGATAAATGTTGTTAATGTACAAGCTCAAACTCATCAAGATAGGGCTACCACAGTTGAGCTTGAACTGCAAAGGACCAAAGACGCCCTATTGCTGGCCAAACAGCATCTATCCAATCTTAGGAGTGGTAATGCTCGACTAGGGTCAGAGCTGATGGTCCGGCTCAAACCGGAGGAAGTATGTTCCACGCTGAATGCCAGATTCTTATACGGCATCCTCTTTTGCGAGCAGGTTGCCTCTTTGTTAGATCCCTAATTCCCAGTTAAGGAATTTTCTGAGGGACTTTTCTGATACGGGTGAATCTTCAATGCAACCTCCAAAGGACCTTATGCCTCAGCTTTACAAAGCCCCTAGCTTCTGCTTACTATATATGCAAACTTTAAGAAAACGTACCTTATTCTGATATAATGTCACTTGTTTACTTTATCAACATTAATCTCTTATTACTATTATTGTTATTATTATTGTTATTATTATTATTGTTGTTGTTGTCAAGCCATGGTTGACTAAAGGTGTATATCCCTGTGCAAGGAAATTATAACACGCTTGCTCGATTGCCCCCTAAGGTTTAAATGTTCGACCACATATGGACCGCTCGAAATAGATTTGAGATTTTAATTTGATCATAAACGGATCCATTGTAAGAGATCCAACATTTTGATCTGACTGCGTACGAGTCAATTGGAACAGATCCGAGGTTATTTGACCGCTTTTAGGTCGAGTTGCAGGTAGGTCATTACTCTCCAGACTTAAGGGTAGTCTAGGCCCTGTATATTTATATATGTTTTTTTATGTAATGCAAGCCATGCATATATATAAACCATACGTAAAATATGCAAACAGCTTATATTACTAATTAGAATGTGTTACAAGCATAACGAATAATCCATGTTAAATTTTTCAAGTGTATTGCATTCCACGTTCTAGGAACCAACTTACCATTTGAGGTGCGTAATTTATATGCACCGTGTCGGCGAAAGACCGAGACAATTAATGGGCCTTCTCAACTAGGAGAGAGCTTGTTTTTATTAATAATTTTTTCAGTTGCTTGTATACTCCTTAGGACTAAGCCCCCAACATCAAATTGGCGTGCCTTCAATCTCTTATTATAGTACTGGGTAATCTGTTGTTGATAAGCAGCTGTTCACATTCTTACAGCTTCCCAAGATTCTTTCAACAGGTCAAGATGCTCTCGAACACGTTGTGTATTGCTAAGCGAATCAAAATTTTCAACCCAAAGGTTGGGTAATCCAATTTTCACTGGGATTACTGCTTTAATTCCAAAACATAAGCTAAAGGGTGTTTCCCTTGTTGGTTCCTTTGGAGTCATTCGATAAGACTATAGTATTGAAGGCAGTTCGTCTGCCTAAGAGCCCCCAACGTCTTCTAATTTAGTATTCAATCCTTGCAACAAATTTTGGTTGGTGATTTCTACTTGACCGTTTGATTGTGGATAGGCCACAGAAGTGTGTGTCAACCGAATTCGTAAGTTTGCATAATATTTGGTGAAGCGTTTTTCGATAAATTGAGTCTCATTATCAATCATTATCATCTCAGAGATCCCAAATCGGTAGACGATATTTTGCTGGACAAACTCTATCATATGATGTTCGGTTATTTTTACTAATGGAGATGCCTTGACCCACTTAGTGAAGTAGTCAACCCCTACAATGACGTATTTCCTTTGCCCAGATGCTATTGGGAAAGGACCATGTATGTCTTGCCCTCATTACGCGAACGACCATGGAGCTTGAAGAGATTTTAGTTCGGTCGGTGATATATTAGGCATGCTACCATACAATTGACAATTTTCATATTTCTTAACAAAGTCGGCTGCATCTTTCTTCATGGCTGGTTAATAATAGCCTTACCGCATGATTTTAAAAACTAGATTTTTTCCTCCAACGTGGGAACCACATACTCTAAGGTGAACTTTGCTTAAGGTATAATCTACTTCCTCCGGTGTGAGGCACCTCAAATATGGGACCAAATATCCCCGACGGTACATTCTCCAATCGATAATTGTGTACCACCCGACTGTCTTTTTCATGCGCTTAGTTTTATCTTGATTCTTTGGAACAACTCCCTTGACAATACATCGATAGTAAGGGGACATCCAACTTTCGTGGTTGGAGACCTGTAGGATCTCTTGTTCAGAATTTTCAATACTTGGAGCAGTTTAGATTTTTTGCATATTCGGAAAATATTGCTTCGGATTTTTCATGGTTGTGGCCTTTGCTAGCTTATCGGCCTTTCCATTATCTCCTCTCAAAATATGTGTTATTTCTACCTTACCAAATCCCTGAATTATCTCCTTTACCTTGGAAAGATATTTAGCTAGACATGGACTTGTCACCTCAAAACTTTCTTGAATTTGGTTCACAATCAACTCAGAGTCACTATAAATTATAAGCTGTTTTGCCAAACATTCTTTGGCCAAATGTAATCTGACTAAAAGAGCTTCATATTCGGCTGCATTGTTGGTTGTAGGGAATGAAAGTGTTAATGAATGACATATTTCCATTCCGTTTGAAATCCTTAGAACCACTCCGGCTCCGTTACCGTTCTGTATTGATGATCAATCAACATGTAACATCCAAATGTGTGATGGATCATTCCGGTTTGAATCTTGGTCGTCCGTTCCAATACTCTGAGCCGGAGCCAAAGTTTCAATCGCAAAGTCGGCCAAGACTTGCCCTTTGATAGCTGGTATTGGCCTAAACTCTATGTCGAACTCGCCTAACTCAATTGCCCATTTAACTAACCATTCAGAAGTATTAAACTTCTACAATATCCTTTTTAAAGGTTGGTCAGTAAGAATGATTATTTTATGAGCCCAGAAATACGACTTCAACTTTCTTGCTGGGTAAACAAGCGATAATCCCATCTTTTCAGCATGTGTATAACGACTTTCTAAGTGAGACAAAGTTTTACTGACGTAGTAAGCCGGTCGATGAACATTCGTTTGCTATTGGATCAGGTCCAAACTTAACTCCATCTCAGAAACTACTAAATATAGTTATAGTTCTTTACCTTCTTCTGGTGACACAATGAGGGGAAGACTTGCCAAATAACTCTTTAACCCTTGAAAGGTAGCCTGACATTCTTCTGTCCACCGGAAGCCTTTGGCCTTTGTACCTCTCAAAACTTTGAAGAATGGAAGATACATTTCTGCAGATTTGGACAAGAAGCGAGAAAGTATAGCGAGCCTTCTAGTGAGCCTTTGGAACTCTTTCACAGTTTTGGGAGGGTTCATATCCGTCATTGCCTTTATTTTTTTTGGGTTGGCTTTAATTCCTCGCATTGAAATTATAAATCCTAGGAATTTACCTGAGGATACTCCAAAAACGCACTTATTTGGATTCAATCTCATACGGTATTTTCGGAGTACTTCGAAGGCTTCGTTCATGTCTAGGATATGATCACTAGTAGTTATGCTCTCTACGAGCAGATCGTCCATGTATATTTCCATGTTCCAGCCAATTTGTACTTCAAATATTTTATTCACTAGCCATTGATACGTTACACCCGCATTTTTGAGACCAAAGAGCATGTGTGACGGACCGACCTTATTTCACCGCATAAAGCCTCCGTCAAGCCTAAATTCCTTACCTTAGAATATAATTAATAGACAATAATTAGGTGGACATAAAAATTTCTTTTCTTTTTCACACAGGATTGCTGAGGCCGAACT
>JAOVVI020004394.1:0-17687 GCA_028571085.2 Nepenthes alata | reverse complement strand
GTCACTTCCTTCGCGGGGAGTGGTTGGCCGTCTACAGATGGTTGCGTGAGCCGTCGATGCAGTGACAGCCGCTTCCCCATAGGCTAGCCTTTCCACCATCAGCTCATTAATGCGCTGCAGGGTCGCGTCGTCCTCTGCCAGCGTGGCTTCGCACGTGTTTCCCGCGTGTCTGGGTTGGGCCTGACTACCACCTTTTGGGCTTCGAAATTCTTCATGGGCCAGGACATGGGACCCAACACATAAAAAATGCCATTTAATATAAGACACCAAATATGACTCCCATAATAACATACAATTTATCTTCATACATACATATATATACATATATATATATATATATATATGTTACAACTCAGCAATTGCTTTAACCTCGTAAGGTAAGTTAATCTTGAAGAGCAATAGCTTAATTTCTCAATTAGCAGTCAACAATCAAGTTCAAACTGTTTAATTACCTAATTATTTGACAATTAGTCCATGTGTTACCAAACGCTTCTAACAAAAGCATCCCACCTTGTCTGTCTCTTTTTTTTTAATAATATTTTAGTTATAGTTTACTATTTATTATAAAATAATTAAAAAAACACTTCATATTGTTAAGTTAATGAAAACACTGAACTAGTTATATTTTAGTAATTTAAAAAATCATTGTTGTTTTAATTTATTAACAATTAAACACATACTTAGACTCAGAATGAGTAATAAGTATAAATTTGAGTTCAAACTCACCTCATTAATTTAATTATTAGCTCAAATGACGAAAAGCCATGATTACTTAAATAACATCATATATACAGTATAAAAAATTAACAGCAAGCAACATTTTATATAATCGATTATTGTTAATAACCACGCAGGGATATATACAATCTCAATTTAGCGTAACAACAAGAAGACAAAAGAGTGAATGCCAATTGCCGCGAATCTGTCACTAACCATTCTCCCTTGAAGCCATGTGCCACTGGACTTGCTTAACACACTGTCCGACATCTGAACTCTTCAGACAACGCTGGGGCTGGAGCGGACTATTCTCTGAGCTTCTTCAAGGTCCTTCAGAAACACATCTGAACTCTTCAAACAACACTGGGGCTGGAGCGGACTATTCTCTGAGCTTCTTCAAGGTCCTTCAGAAACCTGCATTTCCAACCAAAAATTCTAAGCGCTAATGTCTGCTTCTATTATTCGCATGTAGAAGACGACTCACGCCTCTGCGTAAAATACCTGGAATAATTCCGAGGAAAATACACGCCCTCCTCCCAAAGAAGAAAGAACAGCATTTACAATACCCAATAAAATAGAGATTGCCTAATAATACTTGTGGTTATTAATGTATTACTGACATTATTATGAAATTTTGATTTTTAAAGGACAAATCTTCAATAAATTTTAGAATTTGGCAGGCTTGTGAGAAAGTGCCGACGTGACGAATGGGAGCATTAAGGATGCTTTCTTGCAGCATCCATGGCTATGATAATGCCTGCTTCTTTGCCCTCTTTCAGCGCCAACTGGGGACGCAGTACCCCCTGCGTAACTGTAATAACAACAACGACAGGAAGCATACCTCTTGGAATTTAGAATTACGGTGCCACCAAGTATAAAACGAATCCCAGAGTTGCTGGCATTTTGTAAAGCAACACAGCGCGATTCCTCATAAGTTGTCCCACCAACAATGAAAATCACAACCTCCTGTGGCCTGCTAAAAGCAATATTACAAGCCATGCAACGAACATGAGATAATGTAGGCAGCATTAACTGCAGAATCATCAAGCAGCAGACGAAGTTACCCATCCTAAGCAAAGTTTTTAATCTGGACACAGAAAATTTGATGGATTATCTTGTTGGGAGTATTCTAGGAGAGAATCTAACCACATGAAGGCTATTGGTATCAGAATATGTACTAAAAAACCAGAGAGGGAATGTAACACTTCCATGTGAATGAACTGTTTGAGTGAAACCTAAAGGGAAGGAAAAGAATGTAAAGAAAAACAGGAAATGATTGAGTATTTAAATAAAGATGATTTTTCCCAAAAACAAAGAAAAAAGAAAAAAAAAGCTGGTCAAAACTGTTCAAACGAAAACTAAGTAGGATTATATAGTTAAGATATGCCCAAAAAATTTTAAATTGTGTCAAAAGATGCGAATGCTTCTGAGATCATTGGACAACATGGTTAACTCATATTTGGATTTTAATTAGTAATATGCTACCTAATCCACGTGATTGGTTGGGGGGGGGCACTGTTGTACCCATGGAGGAATATGGGAAATTTAAAACAGTACTGTATCTTCCATAATAAGCAAGACGGGGATGAGAGAGTTGGTTGAAATTGAACCCACGTCATTGGCCTCAGTAAATGGGAGGCCAACTGCTAAGCTACCGTTGATTTCCCTATTTAAAATTGGATCACAATCTCACGATTCATCACCAACAATTGGCATCTACAACTGTTGCCAACCACGTAGATTGGAGGAAGGTCCCAGCACAATAGGAAATTAGATTTCTCTATTATAGGCAACATATTCAAATTGTTGGTTTGGGTAATTTTAAAAGATAATATAAGAAATAAGTTGCATCAGTAAGGCAAAGTGATTTGTCAAGGTTAGAGGCAATAGGAAGGAGGGATAGCATACAATAATTTCGAATGAAATTGTTAGAATATGTTATTGTTAAAAGAATATGCTTATGGTATATGCTAGTGTGAGCTTCCATAAGGGCATTATAGTTTTTGTACTATATTGTAAATAAGCCAATACATGTTCGCAAAGATCTAACCCTAATATACAGGGTCTTCTCTTAACATTCTTCAATGGTATCAGAAACAGTCCTAACCCTGGTAACCACAGCAGAAATGTTGGATTTAGATTCTAGTGTGGGTAGATCTTTATAGAACTAAAAATGCACCATCGACTAATTGGTAAGCTCAATTATTTTGCTGTTACTCATCAAAATATTGTCTTTTCGACTAGTGTTGTCAACTAGCTGTCATCTCCTACTATTTCTCAGCAGGAGGCTATAATATATAGTATGAGATATTTCAAGGATGCACTAAGACGAAACTTACTTTATAGTAATCATGGTCATACTTAGGTAAAAGGGGTTTCCGATGCTAGTTGTGCTGGGGTGCTGTATGATCAAGTGCGGAATAAGAATATCATGTATAGAGACATGTTATATGTGAAGTATTGTGGCTTTGACCATTACTTCATTCTCTAGGTTGTAAGAATGGGCCTTTTCAGTTACGATGCGGCAATCGAATATATATCAATATTGCATCAAATTAGGTATTTCATAAGGGCAACTAACATATAAAGGTAGATTGTCATTTTGTTCATGAAAAGTTTCAATAGGGCTTATTTCTCATTCCTCACATGAAGACCGGATATCAACTTGCAAACATTTTTACTAAGCCTTTAACTAATATCCAAGTTGTGTATATTTGTAACAAGCTGACATGCCCGACATTTATACTCTAATTTGAAGGAAAATGCTAGAATATCCTTATTGTTAATTGTATTAGTGTATAAGCTAGTCTATGCTTTTGTAAGGATATTGTAGTCCTCCTACAATATTGTAAATAGACTATCTATATGTGAATAAATCTAAATCCTAATTTATGGGGTATTCTCATAACATTATTATAGTGATAATTGAAAAGGTTTTGATTCATAGGATGCTTATTTAAACCAAGTGGACAACAAAAAAAGATTTATATAGCTAATCCTAGAAAGTGCAACTTGAGGCTTTGTTTTTTATTTGGACCCTACTAAAATAGTTGGGAAACAATTTAGCATTTCAAGGTACCAATAGCAAAAATGATGCATAATGCAACACAAATCCATTGATACAAAATTGTTCTGAGGCAAATATAATTCGAAATTATTGGATCACTTATCTGGGAGGGCTTAGTCTTTCCTCAATGTAACCTATGACACAGATCCAACATATCAAAATCTAAATAATGTGATATAAATTTACAAAATGTCTAAGTGAGGATTGGGCTTACGAGATCTGACCACTAAATACAATACAAGGTCCACTACTATTGATTGGCATAGTCTGCTTTGGCAATTAACTAAGCAAAAAGGTTTGATTCCTTGCTCAAATCAAAATATAGAGAAGTGCTGGTGAAGTATTGCCTTCTTCCATTCATGTGTTAGTCAACTGAAGTCAAACTACATGATAAATGTTTTCTAGTGAGATAAAAGAACTATAGAGAATTGTATTTGCTGCTTCAGTAATCACCCATTTGGCTTGTGGACTTGAGTTTGTGGGTCAGCAAAGATGGTAAAATGTGGCAACTTGTGAGGTGATCTGGTTGGAAGAGCTTGCAACAAGTACTCATAAGAGAACATGGAAAAAAAGAAAACTACAAGGCTACAGCTTAATCCCCTCACATCTAAGATTCCCTTCATCTTATTTGAAAACTGTTGCAAAACCTCTGAGGCTTTGACAGCAGCTCTGAAAATCTGCACCGAGTAAGCTAGTTGGCACCTTCTATGATTAGATTTCTCCTCAATAATGCTTCAATTTATGTTGTCAGTTGTCACCTTCCTTTTTAGCTAGCAGTAGATCAATGATGCAATTCTTCAAACACAAAAAGATGAATTTCAGAGAAACAAACCTGCCCTGCTGAAAGTGATTTCCAACATATGGGTAGTCAATATCTCTCAACCGCCCCTTGGCAATGCTTTCCATTGTCTGGAATAGAAGAGGCTGGTGTTGGGTATATACATTCTCAACCCCCTACACCAATTTGGCAACGGATCTGTAAATCCCTAGTTATCATATTTACCAGAAAATCAAGGAACATCTTGACAAACCTTTAGTCCTCGGGCCATATTACGAGCAATATTCAAGAGATCTCTATTTCCATAAAGATCCCCAGTTCGCTTGTCAACACCAGCTTGCTTCAAGAGAAACTGGACAAGCTGTTACCAACAGATATCAAGACATCCCATACAAGTTAGCTTCCGTGTGGATCTCAGAGAACTAAACATGACTGCTCTTTTGCTAGTCCATTTAGGCCATATAATAGAACAACCATGAAACAGATAATCATTAAGTCTGAAAGTTGGAAGACATGTATATATAGGATTATGAAGCTGCAACTTATCTTTTCTTAAATGTTGACATTACATTTCAATTAGCAGCAGGTACAATCTTTCCATGAGAATTTATAAGTCATAGAGTTTGATCTTAGAAGGCAAACTACATAGGCACATCCCAGAAACATACTCAACCGGAATCAAAATTATGTTTGCTCAGTTGCATTACCCCAGGCTTGTACTTCGCAGATTTAGAAGCCAATTTGTTAAAAAGTTGCATCAGTTGGACAGGGCTCTCCTTCTCATACCGCAAAGCATACAGCATTACAAGCCGTAGACGATCAATATCAGACACACTTTCATTATTTACAAGATTTGTCACAGCCTGCACAAGAGAGTAGAGGGGCACAAAGACATAGCTAAACAGTGTCAACATCAAAGTCAATTCCATCCTTCTTGACAATATCAATGAAGTAATAACCACACTTTTTAAAATAATGAAAAAAAAAAAATAGATCCTTCTCAGGGATATGGTTCTTGCATCTATTTTCAGATCTTGATGTCAACAACTCTTTTTTTTTGGGAGGGGGTGGGGTCAGAGTCATCAAATCAAGAGAATCTCAACTGATAAGCAGCCATAAAGATTGATTTCTAACCCAGGAAAATGACCTGAGAAGTCTGGAGAAGTAAAAATGATGACATGAACCCGAACTTTCATAACTACAATAAAGGGACACCATGACCATACATCAAGAATTAAAAAAAAAAAAAAGTCCTTCTGTCCTCTTGACTAGACTATAGAAATAATGGTGCAACTGTATCTGCATAAAAATAATAGTTGCAAGACTGAAACACTCTATTCGATTCGGCTAAAGTAGCCATTTCAAACATTAACTCAATTGGATGCCTCAAATTCCAAAAACGTATTTCAGCTATTAGACTTCTCTGACTCTGACACCATTGCCAATCTTCAAGGGTTCATAATCAAGTTTCCCACACCCTCTAGCAATTGACAACCTCTTGAATAAAAGTGTAATTCTTCTGTCTTTGCAGTTACATTATAACATCAAAAAACTGAAATATTCATATATATCCATAAATAACTAGGAATTCCGAATACACAGCGTAAACCCTAGTTTTCTTGCTGAAAAGAAATTCCAGCAATTGTCTTTCAATTCCACCACCTTGGGATCAAATACCTGTCTTTACTGAGACTAAACAGAATCTAATTTCCAAGTTTCTCCTGCATCACAGCATGAGCATGTTGAATCAATGTCCAACTTTGAGGCCTCAAATACACGAAAAGTTAAAAGAAAGGCATGGAAGTCACACCCACCTATGCAACTAGAAAAACTCAAATTCCCAGTTTTTCCCAAACTTCCAACTAAACAAAAGTGAAAATAGGAAACCAGACAGATATTCTTCTCTAACTCCAAAAGTTGGAAAAGTAACACCATAAAACAATGTTCCTGAACAAATAATTTTATAATGAGAGATATTATATAAAGATACACGAGAAATTAAACATAAATTTAATCATTACTTCCAGAATAAAAACAAAGGGATTCATTCACCTTAGTATGAGACCTTTTCCAACAACAATGAAATTTACTGAGAAATTTCAACAGAAATAATGAAAAATGAAAGGAAATAAACTGCTTCACTACCTCAAATGCTGCCCCCAGACCACCATTGCAAGCCAATTCTTGCTCTGTTTGTGAAACTAACATAAGTTTTCTCTCCTCTACTATCTTGCTCATCTCTGAAACCAATGTTACATGCTTTGAAACATTTCCATGCATTTTTCTGTATTCAGGGTAATTGTCAACAAATTTGGCCATGTCTTCTGCAAAACACTTAAATGTGTCAATTAAGAAATACCTTATGAAGTATGCCAAAAGCTATGTCCTTCAACGGGAGGGGAACAGAATATATCAACATCAGATCTCTAAACTAAAATTTTCCTATTTGCTTCATGCCTACCTATTGTCTGAACCTTCTGGTTACTTTTTTCAATTTGCTGGAATTCATCTACCATTCTCTTGATGTTCATTCCAATATCTCCAAAGCTCTCATACATGTTAGCTCTAAAAAAAGAATCTTGTTCTGACGTTAGCACCACCTCCTGAAAAATACATTGATCAATAGCCAACAGAATGGAATGTCGAGGGATATGCTCCACAAGTAGAAGCCAAAAATACCTGCTGATCCTTTGGAAAATTTCCAATGTTTCTTAAGTCCACCTTGTTATCCTGAATGCCTAACAACTCATGAACCATTGCCTATAAAAGGAAACATCATGATTGAGCTGCAACTTTATCAATTTTCACTATGAAGACAAGAGCAAAAGCCTTTGAGCAACAAAACTCACAGAACATGCACACCTGATAAGTCCATTGATTCAGCAATGGAGTAACTGGGTCATCCCTCCTATCCAGTACAAGCAGCAAAGGAGAAACTTCCGTTCTTCTGAAATCAAAGAGACCACTTTCCTGCTGATATGTCAACTTCTGTAATTGAAAAGGAAAGCAAGCAGGGAAAAAGTCAGTTTCTCCAATATTACACTAAAAAGGTATGACAACATAATTAAACCTGAGGGAACGGCATAGCTAATAGCAGGTTAAGACTAATTCACATACATAGGATATTATGATGAAAGAGATCCACCTAAAGTTTTCATGACATTCAATTCACGAGTGAGCTTTACCCTTCTGTTGGCCTGAGTAATTCTTTTTCTTTTTGGTTTTTTCGAGGGGGAGGAGGAGGGAAAGGAGTTGGCAATCGTTGAAATAAAAAACCCAGTCTATTTAGTACTTAGCAAGAGTATGGATGAATCCACACAACATTCCAAAATTTGCAAGTCTGCTCACCGCAGTTTCCTGTGCTATCCTTTTTGCAATATCTGAGGTCCGTTGATATCTAATAATAGGTCTTCGTTTTAGAGCCAAGAAAACTGCAGCAATTCCATCAACAACTCGGTCACAATAACGTTGGAGATTTGAAGGATCCACTGCAACCGGAAGCATATAAAGGTGATTTGAAGGAATATTCAAAGTGAAATGGCAAGGGTCAACAGCAACAAAGTCGGCATAGAACTCCTGCAAAACAGGATAATTTAATCATACCAAATTCCCTCTAAAACCGTGAGTCAATGAAAACTGCCCTATGCTTTTCACGTTATAATTTTTTGTAGGCACTTTATAAAACTAACAGGACCCCAATATGCAATATTATGAAAGACCATCACTGTTTCTGCCATACCAACTAGTAATTGACAAAAAGGTCGGGATGTAAAGAACATCCCCAGCAGTATCTAACAGTCAATAACAGTAGTTCATATATCCCCAGTAGGAAGTACTGGGACATCCTTTCTAAAATCTTTTTCGGTGGTAGGAATTCGGTAGTACATTAAGTAGCATCAGAAATGAGCATATGCAAAGATACATGAAAACCAGTGACCTTAATGCATCACAAACTCAGCTTATAGCATTCATAGGAAGTGAATACTTACGACAAAATGGAATATCCATCTCTGAACTTAATACAAAATGCACTTCCAAATGATTAATATCCAAAAAAGGTAATATCTAATCCAATCTAATTCAATTTCTAATATATATCATTCGAACTTGCATGAATATCCTCAAGGCCTTGAGATGTGATAGTTGTCCCGTCATAGAGGTCAACAAGAGGTGCTGTAACTTATCCATCGAGAGTCAAGTCTATTTATGTTACATTTAACCATTTAATGTGGTGTCTTGAGTAATAAGAGTGTAATATACCTCATTGTTTTTAATTGTAGTAGAAAACACAGTTCATCAATTAAGTTGGAAAATATTCACATTAAATCATGTCCTAATACGTGCATGTCTTTTCTAGAAGAAATAATAGGAGAAAAATATACCTCATTGTTCTTAAGAGTAAATTGTAGTAGAAAAGAGTTATAATTCATCAAGTTGGAAAAAATTCACATTAAATCATGTCCTAATACGTGCATGCCTTTTCTAAAGGAAATAACAGGCAACAACAACTCCATGTTTTTCTCATCATTTTCAAATTAGTTAACAAACTAACTGGAGTTACTGTTGACTATAATGGTGAGTTCAAATACACCTAAGGTATCATCTCATCCTTGCTCACTTGTTGCAAAATTTAAGACCTGTGGCCTAGAAGACATTATTTTCTATACTCTACAAATGAGAGACATTTACTTTTACCAACAACATCTTCTTTTTCAGCATTTATAAGTACCTCTCATCAAAATATTTTAAGAATGTTTTGTAACTTCCTGCATATCTATTGTCAGCATCTTCTCAATTTCCTGTCAAACGATCCATGAGACTTATCTTGCAACACAAGTACACAACTCCATAAAATTATTTTTCCAGCACAAGTAAACACCAAAAAAACTTAATTTTCAACACAAGTAAACACCTAAAAGACTTATTTTCAGCACAAGTAAACACATTTTAACTTCTGCAGCTCTTACAATATGAGCAACAATTGACCACCTCTAAAAATTTCATAAATGAGGTGAGATCGCACAAGTAAACAAAAATAAAGAAGAAACATAAAATTATTTCAATTTCAAATGCCATTGAAGAGAGAGGAGATTACCAAGACAAATTACAAAGAAATTAAAAAAAAAAAAGCTGATGTGCATGCAGGCATATAGCTAGAAAATTCAGAAAATAAAGGCAACTTGGACAATGATTGTACCTGAACTTGTTGGACAACTTCATGCTCATCTGAATCTGCTAAAAGGTGAATCTGTGTATCCGTCAATATGTTGGAAAAAACTGTGAGAACACAAAAGTAGGCAACATGATTAAATTACCTGCATAAATAAGAATATAAAGAAAGTTTTACAACAGAACTACACAGTGAATTCAACTGAAAAATAGCAAACAATAACTTACAGAGATGGTACTCTCCGAATCTAGGATTAGCTAGCTGGGACCGCATATGCTGAATATTGTCTGATGTCGGTCGGATGAAGTAAACAGATTTAAGATGAGACATTTGTTCCTTAGACATAGAAGTAGAATGTAGCAATTCTACCAAAAAAACTTCCATCCGAAGAAGCTCTGACTGAGAATACACAACACTTACAACACTAACCTGCACAAAAAGGCAATCTTCCTTGTCAATGTGGCTGAAAACCAAAGGATTCTTCTTCCACTCTATTTTTTCCCCCTTTGTATCAGGTATTGCCAGTGATGCAAAGTGAAATTAAAAGTATGAGCTAAAACTCCACCCAAGGAATGTAACTTACGTCCATAAAACCATAAATACATGAAGAATAAAAATCTGAAAAAGCAGCATGACAACACAGAATCTTCAAAATGCCTGTTGAGAGAAGACAAAGGAAGTTGAGAACGAAACTATTCTCTTTTAAAAGACCACTTGTATTTGTCCCTCCAAAGCATCCACAAAACAGCTTGTAGGGATACACAACCAAATATACCACAGTCTGCAGAGATTTCAACACCTTCAAAATGACAATTGTACTAGCCATGTCCAGGGAAATACCCAGACCTTGGCAAGTCAAGACCATGAAATCTAGCCCAAGTATATTGCAAATAACATATCCTGCTATTAAGCATCAGCCTTACCCTATATTCTTCAGTACCATTGAATATAAAACCTCTAGACTAAGTCACCTCCCAAAGAAACAAAACTAAGTTCCATATAGATATAATGAGGCTCTTGAGGGTTGGTCTATGTATGTCAATATCCTCTTATTTGGAAGGGTTTTTAGAATATGGTCTCAGTTTTTAGCAGTCTTATTTAACTAAACATATGATTTCTTATGGCATGTGTTCTTTCCTTCATGAACTTATGGAGACCCCGGCACATGTTCAGAAAATAGTTACAGAGAATTCAGATTGCTTATGCACTAGGATGAGTAACACATGATACTAAGAGTGTGAAGGTCTTTTCTCTTATAAATATTCAAGCGGCTAGTGGTCCAAATAAATGGGCACCCAAGTCATGAGCCTCCTACATCATAGGGTCTAAGGAGAGTCAAATATATGCAATTGTCCTATATAAAGGTTATTTCGATAGTTTGAAGACCTCCAAAACACGTGGGAGCAATCTTACCATTTCCTGAAGGCTAACCCATGACCTCAATGAAGTTCAGCATCTACGGTATATGTACAAATATCCTAGATATGTTGTTGCCTTTGTACTTATTATATTTCATAAAACCAAAGCACAAATTTAGTTTTCAATTGTGTGCGATAGTGCTTATTTAAATAATTATTCTGACACTTTGAATTTTAGAAGCACCCCATTGGCTACTTTTTCTAACGCTCCTATAAACTGGAGGAAGAAAACAGAGATTCTATTTACTTTTTTCAACACTAATATGAATTGGAAGAAGAAAAAAGAGGCGCATACTTACTTTGTCAAACACATATAGTTAGAAGAACGAAAATTAAGGCACCTAATTACTTTTTCCAACAACCCTACAAAGATATGGAGGAATAAAAGCGTGGAAACAAGATAATCTACAACTTGATCAATACACAAAAGCCCATATCCACACTTGGTAATGATTCCTACCAGTAAATCAGAGTGGGTAAAGGGTGGAATGTTTTTTTTTTTCCGTCATCACATGAGAGCCATTATATTTGGTTAACACTTACCAACAAATAATATACATACCATGAAATATGATACTAAAAAATGTGTGACATATTAGGTACAATATCAAACAAGTAGTAGAAAAAATACCAAATCTTAGTCAATTGTTAACATAACCTTTTTAGCCATACATGAATTGAACTCTTTCAATTTCTTTTAAATCAATAATTTGTAATGGGGTTTTGCTTTTCTTATGCAAGCGGGATAATGGAAAATTAAACTGGCTTCAAATATCAAGTAAAAGTTTTTCTATTAAGAGACAAATAGAAGCACTT
The DNA here is from genome assembly GCA_028571085.2 of Nepenthes alata. Taxonomy (NCBI): domain Eukaryota; kingdom Viridiplantae; phylum Streptophyta; class Magnoliopsida; order Caryophyllales; family Nepenthaceae; genus Nepenthes; species Nepenthes alata. Next base: position 5,721 of record JAOVVI020004394.1, on the reverse strand, counting down.
TTGCTACTAAGAAAGTGAATGGGTTAAGAATTTCTACGGATATGAGTAACACCTAGTAGTATATTATAACTGCCCATATAAAGTGAATACAATGACCATTCCAAATGAACCTTTTCATAAAAGTTACCATACAAATTTAACCGTTCCATCATCTTAGATCTCAACCAAATTTTGGGTACAAAAATATCAACCCGATTTTTTCATATGTATTTAATATTTTAAATAAATGATTCAATAATAAAATTAGGAACTTTTTTCTAATTTACATTCTACTTAGGCAGAATCTCTTAATCAATAATTCAATTAATCATATTCGAGGTCTCTCATTTCACTATGAGTGATAGATACTTAGTCGATCACTTTTGTAACATATGTTTCACATTGCATCCAATAATTATTTTCATGTATCTATGTCTTAAATACATGTTAGTAATATCAAAGTACAATGATTGACTAATGAGATAATAATGTGTCTCTAATCTAAGGATCATTTGCTTTGGTTTCATGAGGACTCCTGTTTGGCACATAAATAAAGGTTCCATAAAAGAATGACAGTCGAGTCAACTCAATGAACTTATTCTCAAATGAGCACTCAACGGATTGGCATAATGTGTATTGATCTAACTAAATATTAATATGGCATCCTAGTGATCCTATGACCGAGGATGTTTAAGATCCAACTTATAGGCAACCAGAGTTTAAAAACATAATTTCATCGTGATTTTGTAATTACATTGCCCAAATCTAGGAAGATCTTATCATAAAAATAAATAATAAGGATAAACATTATAAGCATAAATACCTTTTAATAATAATTGAATTAACAGCCCGCCCACCATCACCAGTACAACCGGTGCGTAGGACATACTAGTATAACAACCCCAACCCTTGTACAAATATATACAAAAAAACAGCTCATGAGCAATGAATATAAGTGATTTTATTCTAATATTTCTAGAAATATCACTTATGTTGCTCATGAGCTGTTACACATTTTCAGATAGGATTTCCTACCCTCCTCATGGCTCTGAGAATTGAAGGCCCCTATTCATCCATTTTAATGAATTTACATGTGTAATTGAACTTTGTGCATTATGTTTTTTTTTTTCATGACAATTCTGATTATAACAAAGAAAAAAAACAAATCAAGGGGATATTAACATAATCCAGTGGTTTCTGAAAGAATAGCGGAACTGAGCAATCAATTATACGATGAGGTGATCAATGGGGAATATTTCACTTAAACTAGAAGCCTTGCAAGTGCTGATAGAATTATACAAGTTAGAGAAAGAATAAGAATTGGAAATTAGGGTAAACGAAAATACCGTTTCGGAATCAAGAATGAGGACTTTCATGCCAGAAATGTCTTGTAGCATGCGATTAATGTAATCACGAACTGCTGTTACTAACACCATCTCCACGTAATTAACTAAGCATCACCTTCTTAGCTCTTCAGATCTACGGATTTGAATCTGTCTCACCCCCTAGTTCTTTTTGCAAGTGTAGCAGCTCAATTGAAACGAAAAATTTTCAGGGGATATTAAAAAAAAAAGACGGAGTATTGGTTTAGCATACATAGATCTGCAATACATTTTTCAACTACGCTGAATTTATATTAAAACTGCTGAATTTATACGTCTATTTCACCTTTTAGTTTGATTTGATATTCTTGGTTAGATCATATTCGACCATGACGGAATAAATTGAGGAAAATTTATTTAAAGTATTAATTAAGATATTACTTAACATATTTGATAGGTCCAGCTACAATGGGCGCAACGGGTCAGACCTCGCAGTAAGTCCACAATCCAATATAATTCTTTCAAAGTAATTGTTCTACATTAATTTTGAAGGAACAGAGTATCTGCAAATCACACTATAAAAATAATCACCCTCGAACTTTAAAAGAAAAGCTCGAAAAAGCTCAAAAAGCTCCATAAAACTCCGTATAACTCGAAGAATGGCATAGCAGTTGCTAGCCAATCTCCAATGAGAGCAGGTTGGCGACCAAAGGACCCTTGACCCTCGTCTCATCCAGGAGGCCCCTCTGCCCTCCGCCCTTTCGGGGCCCCTTGGCTACCTCCAGTTATTAAGACTTTTAGTCTTTCTCTTGTTTGGAGGCCATCGGCTCTCCGCTACCAGGAGGCCCTCAGCCCTCCTCCCATCTGGCCAATCCCAAAGGCCGCCAGGCCTCCTCTCATTCGAAGGCCATCAGGCCTCCGCTAGCTAGGAGGCCCTCAACCCTCTGCTAGTCCAGGAGGCAACCAGCCTTCCTCCCGTCGGGAGGCCATCAGCCTTCCGCTAGTTAGGAGGCTTTCATCCCTTCGTCCTGGAGCCACGATCCCTCCATTCTTGAATTAGGAGCTCGCTGTCCAAGAATCAACCATCCGCTTAGGTAACTAAAACGTTGACTCACAAATGCAACTTAGTCATTCTCCTTAAAGTCGCCCTCTGCGGGCGCACCTCTAAGCCACCCTGTACTGGTGCACCTCTAAGCCACCTCTCTATCGGGCGTACCTCTAAACCGCCCACCGTCGGGCACACCTCTAAGCGGTCCCTCTGCAGGGCACACCTCTAAGCCGTCTTCCGCGAGCACACCTCTAAGCTACCCCTCTACCGAGCGCACCTCTAAACCGTCCTCCACCGGGCACATTCATGGAGCTCAAGCCTCCCAATACATCCCTCTCACACTCTCCTCATCGCTTCATCTTTGCACTCCCGTCACGTTTACCTTTAAATGTGCATTCCTCCGTTTATTGCGGAGGATTTCTAATTTGACAGTCAGAGTGACAACGGGGGATTGCCTCCCGTTTTTCTTTGACCTCTTGGTTATGGTTTGTGTTGTGCAGGTTTTAAGTTATCAGTGACGGAGATCGGACCCGATCCAGATCGACCCGCAGCGAAAGATTGGAAGGCTCCCTAATCCTTATAACAATCGGGAACCCGGGACACAACATTGGCGTCTTCTGTGGGAACGACTAAAAAGTCTTTTCACCTTACAACAGCAAAACAAACATGATCAATACCCATGTTCCAGCCAACACGTCGGCTGAAGATATCACCTCCCATGGCGATGACCCCTCATCAAATAGCCATGCTAATACGTGATTGACACCAAATGTACGAGTGCCTATCGCTCAGTAGAGCACCTTCTTCCTGACCGTCTACGCCCGTTAGAAAATGTATCACTGGGGCTTCGCCGATTAGCTTTCAAGTGATCCGAGAAAGTCAGTGTGACTGAATGGATATTTTTTTTTACTCCGTCATTTTGAACAGAAATGAAAACCCAACTAAACCAATTATACACAACACAGGATCACAGATGCCATCTAGGACTTGCGTAGGATATCCATAAAATAAGTAGCGGAAGTAATTCTTATAACTTGCTAAAGCATACATAATCATAAAATTTTCAATTACAAAAATTCATATATTTTCTAGTTGAATCATTACATCAAGACTGCTTCATTTGTGATAACTTCAAAGACGCTCTAAATCTTAAGGAATCCTTTAGATTGAACTCTAGTCTTTCTCGTCAGGCACATGCTCCATAGTCTCATCTGGAGATGAGAAAAAATAGTAAAACAGTGAGTTGATGTCCAACAATGTACATGCAAGTATGCAGTAAAACATATATACAAAACAGAGCTCAGTAAAATATATGAAGATACAAATGCCATACAGAAGTGGTTTATATCCGAATTATGTTACAGACATAAAAGTAGAAATGACCAAGTTTCAAAAATCAGAAATCAATGTACTCAAGTTTCAGAAAGTAGAAATCGGTCTTACTTTCATAGTTTACAGAAAACTCATCTTTATCAGTAAAGAAACCTACTAGTAGACCCTACTAGCTGAGGAAGCGAATAATCGAGGATAGATTGTGTTTAGTCCACACAAACCAAGGCCAAAAACTGAACAGAAATATCCCATTTTGCGGGATCCTTCCGCAATCCATAGAGACACCGGTCGGAACAGAACAGAAGCTACCCTCTTATTATAACGCCCTGAGGAGGGGCGGATGACATATAACTTTATGGACAGAGTTATCCTCGATTACTACCATAACGTTCTAAGGCATGCCGGAGAACTTAACCTGACTGCATATCAGTCCTGGGTCCATAATAATAGAACAGAAATATTTTTTCTTCTTATCGTTTACTAAAAGTCATTCTTAGTATAAGTCAAAAATATCACTATTAATCCTTCAGAGATTGTATACATATATATCTTAAGGTCAGTTCAAAAATTATATATACTTTAAGCCGGTTTCAAATCACAGAACTTAGTTAAAAAATTATATACTTTAAGCCAGTTTCAAATCACAGAACTTATACGTCACTTTACAAGCTGGTTTCAAAATTATATTACAAATGCCGATTTTAAAATTGTGATACAATGCCGGTTTCAAAATCAAATGGCAAATGTCGGTTTCAAATTACACCTTGGGGCTGATTTAGAATTTCACTCCTTAGGGCCGGTTTGGATTTCATACCTTAAGGCCGGTTTGGATTTCACCTTATGGCCGGTTTGGATTTCATACCTTAGGGCCGGTTGGGATTTCATACTCAAGGTGGCCGGTTTGGATTTTATGCTCAAGGGGAGGCCGAACTTGATTTCATTATGCAATGGCCGAACTTGATTTCATGTAAGAGGGGAGGCCGAACTTGATTTAATCATGCAAGGGCTGAACTTAATTTTTCATTATGGGAAGGCCAAACTTGATTTAGCATCAAGAAAATGCCGAATTTAATTTTTCATTATGGGAAAGCCGAACTTGATTTATTATCCGAATTTCTTTCATTCTTATGGGGAGGGCTAAACTTGATTTAGCATCAAGGAGATGCTGAACTCAATTTTTTATTATGGGAAGGCCAAACTTGATTTAGCATCCGAACGTCTTTCATTCTTATGGGAAGGGCCAAACTTGATTTAGCACCAAGGAAAGGCCAAATTTAATTTTTCATTATGGGAAAGCCGAACTCCTTTTAATTTAAATCAACGATCAGAACAAATATCATACATGCCGTAACATAAGTCCATTAAAAATCAGACATGCGAATATACTTGCATTAATTCATGATCTTAAAACAATGGGGTATACTTGCAATATCAAAAATAGAGTACACATTTGCATTAAACCATAATCTTAAAAGCAGGGGGTGTACACTTGTCTGACAGCCACTTGCCCACCATTATTGACTGGAAGCTTTCTCTCCTCTACTCCTTACTGTTCTTTTTGCTGGTTGCTCGTGCCAACTTTCTTAATTGAAACTGAGTATTTATAGATGAGGGGTTAGGCGGAGTAAGTGGGGTAAGTCACCTGCTTCGGTACCTCTTTTCAGAGGATATGTGGGAGTAAGTATGTTAGTTTACTTACTCGAGTACTTCTCCTCAGACTGTAACGAGGTAGTTTACTTACCCCATTTAGTCGATACTTAGTTGGATTCTAATTAGATAATAAAGTTGGCTTTTGGGTTTAGTTGCTATTAATTTATTCAGGTCAATTTTTTGGTCAATACTTCTTATTCTAATTAAGCCATTTTTCTTGTCACATTTTATTTCTTTCATTGAAGACCGGTCAACATTTTTAACTCCCACCTTGAGCCTCTTAATTTATCCCGGTCAATTCTTTAGTCAGTGTTTAGGGTCGGCCATCCTTTCACTTCTTTTATTCAAGACCGATCAACCTTCCTCAAAGCCAGTATCCACACTTCCAGC
>JAOVVI020004393.1:0-17689 GCA_028571085.2 Nepenthes alata | reverse complement strand
ATTTAATTAATCTGAATAGAAATTTGAGATATTACACCGTCAGCCGCCCCTGGGTCCATGATGTTTTTGCTGAGGTGTCCTCTGCGAACCAGCTCCTCAATCTCCCTTTGCAGAGTTTTACAGTCCTTCGTTGCATGTCCAGCAGAGCGGTAAAAATTACAATACTTGGACTGATTTTCTGAGTCCTTTTTTAGCGGCTTTGGCCACTTCAAGAATTTTTCTCGGCGTATCTGAATGAGGACGTTGGAGCGGGTGTCTGTTAGCGGTTCGAAACTTGTGGGCCAATGGTCTCTGCATTTCGGGGTCCCAGTCCAGCATTGCTTCTGGCGGGAGTGATCACCGCTGTTGTACTTCCTCTTCCCTTCCCCAGGGAAGGATCGAGGCTAATCCGTCCGCTTGGGGCTTTTTGCCTCGTTGGCCTTTCCAGCCGCAGCATAAGCCCGTGTGATGGACTCCGCTTCTTAGAAGGTCTGGGGATTCTTATGGGCAAGATGCTTGAAGAAATCCCCATATGTCAGTGCGGAGATGAAGCTGCCCAACTTTATCTCCTCTGTGATCCTGGGGATTCGTCTGGCTTCCACCATGAAACGGTCCAGGAATCGCCGTGCATTCTCTCCCAATTTTTGCTTGATGTGGGAGAGATGTCATGGCCGCTTCTTTTCCCATCGGCTCGAAGCGTACTGAGACAAAAAGAGATCCGTGAGGTCACAAAAACTGTCGACAGTGCCTGAAGGGAGATGATGGAACCTGATTCGGGAATCTCCCTTCAGGATGAGTGGAAACTTACGGCACATTGTTGAGTCATCCAGCCCTTGTAGACTCAGATGGGTGCAAAAGTACCTAGGTGGTCAATCAAATCACTGCTCCCATCGTATGAGTCAAGGAATGGCATCTTGAACCTCGTAGGGAGCAGGCGGCTCAGGATCACCTTTGTTAAAGGAGATCGCTCCAAATCAATGGCGCGCTCCTCGTCTTGGAACACACAGTTTAAGATTTTATCCACTCGTGGATCCCCGCAGTGGCATTTGCTGATCGTTTGGAGTTGAGGTAAGCCCTCAACTCCAGCTTGTCTCCGAAGGGTCCAGTAGTCGGCTGGCTGCTACCTCCAGTAGATCTGGCAGTCCTGGAGGCTCGCTCCTAGACTATATTATTGTCTTCTACCTGAGAGTATCAGAGATTTCTTCTTTCCGGCTTTCTCTCAGGGACGTGCTCCAGGAGAGTTCTTCTGGCCTGTTTTGGCTAGGAACGTGGGAGGACACTGGAGCTGGATTATTCCCGGCTTTCTCAGGCCTTTTGGCAGGCATCTTTTTTCTCTAGCCACCTCTTTTGGTGGCCGGTGCAGGGATGGCTGCTGGAGGAGCCGCCTGTATTCTCTGCTCGTTTTGAGAGCAAAGTAGCTAGAGCAAACACGTGTTGGCCTGCATATGCTCCAGCAGTTGTTGAAAATAGGACAGTGGTACTCCGCCTGTATCCCCATTGACCACAGCACCAACAGCATGGTCCTGGTCGGGGTTGACAGTATCTCTAGTGGGATCCTTAGCTTGGGCTCTCGTGTTCACCATTGCAGAATCAGAAGGTGAAGAGAGTATTATAGAAGTTTGTGGTTGGCTTTTGTAAGCGCTTCCCACAGACGGTGCCAATAATGTGTACATAGATCCGAACTTTGAACGGATTCAGATTCGTTTAGATAGTTGAATTGATTCCGTTCCCTGAGTGTGAATCCTGCATACCACTAAAAAGCATAGGAGGTCAACGAGTCGGCAAAAAGTTATCCCACCAAAAATACTCCGACGCTCACGTCAGTAAATAACCTTCGATGATCGAACAGTAGCAGAAAATTGAGAAGGGAGAGCAAAAGAGAGAGTGTGTGAATGCCCAGATGAAAGAGAGGCGAAATTCGTCGTCTTGAATCTGGACGGTAGGAGGCAGTGAACGGCCGTCAGAGGTGCGTTGTTGCCTTAGGGTTTTCTAGAAGTCTCAGCCAAGAGATGGAGGTGAAAGAGTAATTGGGAGCTTGATCCAGAAAATAATTGAAAGCGTGACCGAAAGTGTCTTCGTTTGTAAGTGTCGTTGAGAGCATAAAGAAGAGAGTGCCTTGAATGATAATTCAAAGGCTTATTTATGATTGAGAGGGTGATCTTCCTTCTTTGGAAGGAGTGATCCCCTCTGTGATTCTTGGCTGGCTTGCCTTCTGGAACAGAAGCTAGTTTCCTTGCTAAACGTGATTGTTTCATTCTAAGGCGGCCAACAGCTTTCCTTCCTTCTGTGTGTGTTACTGTTGGAGTACTCCAATGGTAAGGAATTCGAAAAATATGGCGCCATCCTTATGTGAGAGGCACCAATTTTGTCAATGTCCATTTTGATGCCAGCTGGGATCGTGGAAGATGCCTGGAAAGCCGTTGTTGGCCGTTTGATGAATCGTGGGCTCAAACGGACCAGGCCAATCACTGTAGAAAAGCCTCTTTGGGCTTAACGTACAGAACGCGGACGATCAACGTTTGAGTTGACTGTCTGCGTGCGTGTTGGCCGCCCTCGTGGACGATGCCTGGAGAGTCGTTGTTAGCCGCCTGACGGATTGTGGGCTCAAACGGACCAGACCCATTTCTGTAGAAAAGCCTCTTTGGGCCCAACGTGTAGCACGCTGATGATCAATGTTTAAGTTGACCGTCTGTGAGTGAGTTGGCCGCCCGGACGGTCAATGAACTTTTTAGCTTCTGGGCCCGTTAAAGTGTTGACCGTCCTTCTTAGATTTCTGTTGACTTTTTTGGGCCAGCCCATTTTTGATATACCATTAAGATTCTATTACATTTCTATTATATAGCACTTGAGGCAATGGTTACAATATAATATTGAGTCTCAAATGACTTTAAATCTATTACATGCTATTTATATTCTCACAGATATATTTGATATTATTATTTGAGATACTTTATTATATTATGATATTAGTAATTATATTCTATTGTTAGAAATAACTCGAGAGTTTAACAATTTTATAATTGAGACTAAGAAAGGCTTTTCATTATTTCTTTTCTAGATAATTGTTAGATATTAATTGTTGGGACTATATCTCTTAGATTTTTGGATATATTCGAATATTTTTGTTTTTCTCAGTGGTTTTTGAGAAATTAAATAATTATTAATATTTTAATTATGAGTTTATTTTTGATGATGAGTAATATGATTTAGAAATTAGTATTTCAGGGACTTAAGTTTAGGTTGCCACAATTATGATATGATAAAATTAAGGTTCTTTAAAAGCACTTGTGGCATTAGGAATCACTGATATTTGAAAATATGAGGCGACTCAAGGTGGATGGAAGACTTAGATCAATTTTAGTATTTCTAAGTCAAGATAGAGAACGATATATTCTAGTGACTTAGGATTAGTATGACATTCTAAGTTTGATTGCTTTTATATATATGTCTGACGAGCCGAACTACCACTTGCTTGATTCATGTGGAGGCTTGGGCAGTGCTAAATTAGTAGATATGGTCAAAGTAGTCAATGCACTTCATTAATTGCTTGGGCTGATGACTCGCGTGGTGGGAGTAGAAGTTTTAGGGACGATGCCCAAGAAACTCAACTATTTATTTTCAGGGTTTCATGGAACAAGTGCTTTTAGAGTTCATGGGGGAAGCCAATCCCGCAAAGGCTAATTACTTGGTAGGAAGGATGGAGAAGGCTTTCATTGTGATTGATTGTTCCTCGTAGGACCGTATTTGCCACGCTTCATACAAGCTAAGAGGCGGGCTGAGCATTGGTGAAGCATAAAGCTAAGGGAGCATGGACCTAAGGGAAAGACACTTATTTGGGAGACTTTTTGTCAGATGTTTGATGACAATTACTTTCAAAAAATATGTGGACCAAAAAGGAGGAGTTCCTTTGGCTGCAGCAATGATCAATGACTGTTTCTTAATATGAGGCTATTCTACAAAGCTGTTACGTCCCCGAGATATAAACGCAGGTCAATAATAATAATCCACAATAATATAAAACTCCAATAAATAACATCAATAGTGATAAATCTGACCAGTGTGTAACACTTCATACATATATATGACTCAATATATCAAAATCTGCACAAGACCTCATAAAATATAAATTCAGACATCATAATATAAAACAAGCTATCCATATATTGTAAAAAATGTATCCAAATGTAACAATAATTCATCTACATAAAACAGTAGCTCCAATATCCAATACATGGATCAATGCCCTCATTCAATCATAAATAACAACCATAACACACCCCCGAGATATGAAACATAACAAACATAAACATCGCTATTCACCGATAAAGATATACCACATCAGATCACATTCGAATTCTTGCAAGTGTATCTAAACCACTGGTCTGAATTGATAAAATACGTAAACGTGTGCTTATGACTCAGCAAATATCATCATCATATAAAATAGTACATATAAATCAAATAGAAAAGATAACACATGATAATTATGTAAAAATAAAACACAAGGTCTGTGAAATTCCTGAAAATCGAGGAGATGTCTTATATAAAATCATTGTTTGTATCAAATAATCCTTCCGAGACATAATCGTAATAAATAATGATCCGGTGAAATCTTATAAACGATATCATATCATATGATCTGAGTTCACATAACATAATAGTGACAGTCACCACATCTGTGTGGCCACATACCATCATTCGAATCCAAATTCATAACATCATATGTTGAAATCAAAGAAATATCGGAACTAAATCATATAGTTAAAACATGTTTCGGATTTTACACATATCCATATGTACATGGCATTGATATCGCGCAATTCATAGGCCAATCCATACATTTCAAATCATAGTCTATGTAAATACATGTAAAAATATAAAATATGTACGAAATTAGAGAACAAAAAATTATTAGACCAACTTAAAGAAGGGTTATACTCATCCGGTAACCATTGCTATATCAGCTATGATTTAAGCCAGTAACTCAAGACCTGACTGCATTTTAGGTTAGCAGTTCAAAGCCATCCATATATTTTATCTCTCATAGATTAGGAACTTACTATATTTTACTAATTACGATTTTGGGTGCAACTTCACATTTAGTTATATATATTAGGACGTACGAATATATTAATTTTTCGTTAGTTCCATACGATGATTCTTATTTAAAGACACAGTGGGGTAGGTCAACTACAAAATGTTACAAACTTCCTATTGGCGGAAGGCGGCCACATATCATATACGTTCCTACTGCGACTAAGCCTTCCAATTGGGAGTGATACCATACAAATCTCATACCTCAGATCACAAAATGAGCCACCAGGGTCTCAAACCGCCATGGTCCCATAGTGACCTTGCCCTCGACAGTATGCGTGTGGACTGACGCAAGACCTGATTCATAATTTCACAACATACAGATATACAAATATACATATATATATATGTATCGGTTGGATATCCAAAAATCACAAAACCTGTGAAATTACGACTACTCATGAAAACCCAACAAACAATCGATAAAATATGCATGCACATACGTAAGAAACTTACTTACAAAAAAGATGTATGTAATAAACAAATTAAGTGTATATAAAAATACATATATATTAGTAAAATCTCTAAACAATAGTCAAAATACATTAAAAATTAAATCAAACCAAGGATAGGGTTAGATGATACTTACCTTAATCTAATACTCCATAGATAGGAAGATATAATGTTTCGAAGCACCCGAATCATGCATTTCTTTCTCCAGTCGTGCCCTTTCTCTCTCTACTTGCATGCTTTCTCTCTCCTTCCATGTTGCGCCGCCTCAACCGAGACCGTTGCTACCTTGCCTGCGAGCCATCACCACTATCTCTGCCTCCTCTCATGGCCACCAACCTTCGTTGGCGAGCTCTCTCTCTTCCTTTCTTCTTTCTTTCTTTTTCTCTTTCTCCTGTTTCTACTTTGCCACCGCTAGACTCCCTTTCCCCCTTCTATTATTATTATTATTATTATTATTATTATTATATTTTTTCTCTTAATATCTAACTGATGCACCTTGGGTAGTAACTAGTCGATCCGATTTTTTTTTAAAATTTTATAATATTTAATTAATTTATATTATATTTAATTTATCAAAAATTAAATATATCCAACTTAAATCAAATGAATATCCGGATATTATAAAACTCTTGCACTAAGCACCTTACTTCATTGTTGATGGAGCATGAATGCCAAGAGGTTTTTGTAATGACTATTATATGCTATTTGCTGTCATTTAACTCCTTTGACCTTTAGGATTGCGGAACTGTATTCAAGAGGAAATTGCTTATTAAGGAGAAATAGGAGAGTGAAACCCCGATTCCTGCACCTACTACTTGTGGCATTGTGGGACCACTAATAGGTTATGGATAGAAAAGAAGGATCTAATTGTAGTGTAAAAATGCAAGACATTTTTCTAGGGACTACTGCTCTAAACAGTTGACATCTTAAACAGAGTTAGAGACTGTGCCTACTACTTAGATGACACCTCCGTTAACTCAGTCAAGACCTTCAACTAGTAGACAATTTGGACATTCCACTTATTATAACTGTGGGAAGCCTGAATATATTTTTCATAATCGTCTTGCACCTAGGAAGTTTTCATCATCTTTGCAGATGAAGCGTCAGATTCAAGGCAAGGTATTTGCACTCACAAGGCATCTTGTTAAGGCTTCTTTAATGGTCGTGAGTATTGTTTGACTCTAATACCACACATTCATTTGTGGCACTGAGTTTTGCAGCTAGTCCTAGGGTTAGAGATATACCATAGACTTTATTGTATCTGTATCTACACTGATGGGCAAGACCATTCAATTGGAGGAAATCTACACACATTGTATGGTTCACATTGATAATCATGATCTACCAGCCAATGTAATCCCATTAGGGATTGTAAGTTTTAATATGATTTTGGGATAGTTTGGCTTGTTTCCTACCATACTCATGTCAATTGTTTTTGAAAGATCATGAGTTTCTCTATTCCTAGAGTTGCAAAATTTGACCTTCGTGGAGTCAGAAGTTAGGCAATGACTCTCATGATTTAGGTAATCATGCATGCCGTCTGCACTTCATTATGTTCATGTCTACAATGACACCATTGAAGTAGTGTGTAAAGGATATTGTTATAGTTCGAGAGTTCACAGACATCTTTCTGGAGAAGCTACCAAGAGTACCTTGAAGCGGGAGATTGAGTTTGCAATATACTTATTACAAGGGGCTACAACAAAATCAATGGAACCATACAGGATGGCTCTAGAAAAGCTGAATGAGTTGAAGATTTAATTGTAGGAACTTCTTGATCAGGGTTTTATTAGACCCTAGAGCGGCAGTTCTATTCATCAAGAAGAAGGATGCTTTAATATGTCTATGCATTAATTATGGAGAACTCAACAATGTGACAATCAAGATAATTGTTGTTGTCCTAGATTGATAATTTATTTAACTAGCTGTAAGGAAAAAGTTTATTCTCAAATATTAATATACGATTAGGTTATCACTAATTAATGATTAAAGAGAACGACATCCAAAAGATAGGTTTTCGCTCTAAATATGAACACTATGATTTTTCAATGATATAATTTGGGCTAATAAACACAACAGTTACGTTTATGGATATAATAAATAGGATGTTTAGACTCTTTCTAGATGGATTCGTCATAATTTTCATCAATGATATTTTAATCTACTCCAAAAATACTACTGAACATAAAAAGCATTCAAAGATTGTAATGCAAGGATTGTAAGATGAGCATTTATATTCTGAGTTAAGAAGTGTGAGTTTTGGTTGAAGGAGGTCGCATTGTTAGGACATGTTATTTCAAAGGAGGGAGTGTTAATAGACCCATCCAAAGTAAATGCGATAGTGGATTAAACATGTTCGACTAATTCAACCGATGTGAGGAGTTTTCTCTACTTAGCCAACTACTACAAGAAGTTTATGGAAGGCTTTTCTAGCATAACCATACCTATGACTATGTTGACGCAAAAGGATGTCAAGTTCATTTGATTTGACGATTGTGAGCAACGCTTTAACGAGCTGAAGCGGAGACTGAGACCAACACTAGTTTTGACAATCCCAAAGGGCACGGGAGGAATTATGGTATATTGTGATGTTTTGTTGAAGGGTCTGTGTGGTGTATTGATGTAGCATGAGATAGTGGTCTCTTATGGATATGAACAACTAAAGACTTACAAGTAGAAATAGTCACCTATGATTTAGAGTTGGCCGTGATCATGTTTGCACTAAAGGTGTGGAGGTAATACCTATACAGAGTGGAGCTTATCATTTACACTGATCACAGGAGTTGAACATGTGACAGGGGCATTGGATGAGCCTGCTTAAAGATTATGACTATCAAATCATACATCAACCTAGTAAGGTAAATATGGTGGCTAATGTACTTAATGGAAAATCAATCAATCGTATTGCCTACCTGATAATGAGAGAGTGGGGGATATTTGAGGAAGTTGAGAATTGTAATATTTAGTTACAATCGAAAAACCCTCAGATAATTATTTTATATTTCAAAATATTGTCAGTACTTTTGGAGATGATCAAGATGGCACATATGGATGACTCGACACTATTATCATAACAGAGTTATCTTGTGAGACTTGATCAGATTATAAGGTCAAAAGTGACAAAACTCTCACATATACTGGTAAATCTGCATTTCAAGTATAGTGGAATTAGGGAAGGAGATCATGGAAAAAGCACATTGTTTAAGGTATATGATGCGTCTTGGCACAACTAAGATGTATCTTGATTTGATGAAGATACTCTAGTTGAGTAGAATGAAGAGAGTTGCTGCTAAGTTTGTATTCAGATACTTGATTTGTCAGCAAATCAAGGTAAAGCACCAGATACCAGTAGGGAAGCTTTAGCCGATGTCTATTTCAAACTGAAAGTAGAGAACATCTCCATTGACTTCATCATTAGACTTCCAAGGACCACCAAGAGTAATGATGTGATATGAGTTGTTATATACCGATTAACTAAGTTTGCACACTTCCTAGCCATGAGATTGACTTACTCATCAGATCGGCTAGCCAGACTGCATCAATGAGGTCGTGATATTATAGGGAATACTAGCTAGCATCATTTGAAAATTGAGACCCAAGATTTGTCTCACAATTTTGGAAGAGCTTGCCTCCACGAGACTGAAGTTTAGCATTACGTTTCACCCACAGACTAATAGCCAAACAAAGTGGACTATTTAGATGGTTGAGGATACGCTTAGGAGCTCAATCCTAGGAATGGGAGGTATACCTAGATATGTATCTATCCTTGGAGGAATTCTTATAAAATGACGACTTTCAAGCATGTATCAAAATGGAACCTTTTGAAGCATTATTTAGGAGAAGTGTCGCTCATTGGTAAGCTAGGAGGAGGCAAGAGACCGCTAGATTTTGGGGTTTAATCATGTATAGGAAACCATATATAAGCTCCACTTGATTAGAGAGTAGATGCAAGCAGCCTAGAGTCGATAGAAGAGTTACGCGGATAAAAGGCATCGTGACTTGAGCATTGAGATTTGAGATATTGTATTTTTTAAGGTATCACCTATGAATGGCGTTAGAAGATTTGAAAAGCAAGACAAGCTATACCTAAATTTATTGGTCCATTTAAGATTTTGGAACATATAGGCAAGGTGGTCTACTTGCTAGCATTACCACAGTCACTAGTAAGAGTGCATGACATATTCCATGTGTTTATACTAGGAAAGTATGTATGTGATGAGTTGCACATCTTCGAACTTGATTAGCTTTAGATTGAGGAGGACTTATCCTACACCAAAGAATTGTGCAAATTACAGATTGACAAAACAAGATTCTACGCTCCAATGTGATGCTATTCATAAAGGTCATTTGGAATCATCAAGATCGAGGAGATGCAACTTCAAAGGTCAAAGCTAATATGCAAGAAAAGTATCCGCAATTGTTCGAGAATTGAGGTGAATTTTTGAGAACAGGAATTTCTTTTAGAGGGTAAATTATAATAACCTAGATATTTCCAATTTAATTTTTCTATGCATATTATTTGCAGGAATCATTTTTTTATTATGATTGTCTTAAAGGTAATTTAATTTAAAAAATTTAAAGAGCAGTGGTAATGATATTTTTTAAAAAAGTCAAAAAATAGAGCATAACGGATTGTTGAGTGATGAAGAGACCGAAAACCTGATGGGCTTTGCAATCAGTTGTGGCATGATATTTTAGTAGATTCATGCTACAAAATTATTGTTCTACATTTTAGAGGATTAAAGTTAGGATTTTGATGAATTAACGTTGTTAGAGAGGAGGAAGACTAAAGCGTCAAATGCTTAGTTAGTTATCAACTCTAATACTTTGGATCATCTTAAGTACAAAATGGCCTGAGTTATGCTAACGGTTAATTACTATATATATGTTAGAAGAGTAAAGATAAAAAAATATTAATATGAATTAAACAATTAATCATGGGTGATGCACGATTGATAAACCAAAAGGCAAAGGTTGAAGGTCACACTGCGGTGTCAATGGGTAATGCACCACACTTATGCTTGGTTAATTAGTGAGAATCGGTTTTAAATAGCATGAAAATTCCTAGGAATATTGTGATCAAGGTGAGCTCCAATGTGGTCCATTGGCGCCAATGAGGAACTTGGGAGATGATGACATTGTTCATCGTAATGGGGCACAATGCATGATTTAATAGGTAAATAGTGAAGTTTTGTTTATCATTTATGTTATTTAATTTTAGATTAAGGGTATAGGGTAAGATAATTGGTAGAGCTTTAGTATTATGAATTAATTCTATGATGTTTACATAGTTATTATATTAAGTAATATAATCCAAATTTCTAAGTAGGAGCCTAGTGATTTGTTTACGGTTAAATTGGGAGAGATAAGTATGTCAAATATATATGTGTGTATGTGTTAGCTTCAGGATGAAATTAGAGATACTTTATAATCTCTATTGGACCTTAATATAATTAGTTCAGATGATTGGGTAAATTGATGATTATGAGCTTTATTCGGTAGTGATAAGATAGGAGATATTTTATGACCTTAGAAATGAGACTAGTACACTTGTGAGTTCAGTAAGAATCAGAAAAAAAATTAAGGAGTCAGTTGGATATTCAGTTTACTCTAGGATATCATTATCGCTCTAGTAATTGTTCCTTTATTATAAGAGCGTGTGAAGAATCTAAGGTATCTGGACGAATAGAAGTCTAAGAGACATTAAGGTAGTCTACACTTCTTTTAATACTCTTCAATTTAGATAGTTGAGGTCATTGATCTTAATGAGAGGCTTTTATAGCCTGGTGATATCACAGGGAGTTGTATCCAATATATCAAAGGGGGGACATCACAAGTGGGAATTAGCATGCTAAAAATATAGCCTCCGAAGGGATTATAGTAGTAGTGAGAATACCATAAATGTCTAAGAGTTTGTAAAACTTACTCAACCGATAGGGACATAAATACATAGCATCTGGCTTATTACAACAAAATAAGGTCCATGAAGATTCATATTATCTCACGCAGCTGTAATCTCTTGTTGAATTAATATTCATATTAAGTGGAATTCTGTTTGTATTTTTTATATTTAGTAGTTATTGTAACTCTTGTGGTCATAATTACAATATAACATTGAGTCTTAGAAAGCTATTTGTTTATTTTCTTATATTCTTATATTATTTATTATATTCTGTTACTAGATATTTAGCTTACTATTATTTTCCCAACTCCAGATTAAATAAGTATCATAGTATTAACTAGAAATCGTGTGTTTGCTATTAAGCCCTAAGTAGAGACGATTTTGAAGTGTCATAGTTTTATGATTAAGAGTTAGAAATGTGTTTTTTTTTTATTAATTTTCTTCAAGATAGTTGTTTGATATTTATTATTAGGACTACTTCATCCCTCGGGTTTTTGGACATATTTAGATATTTTATTTTTTTCAGTGATTTTTGAGTGATTGAACAATTATTAGTATTTTAATTATGAACTTATTTATAATGATAAGTAATATGATTTAAAGGTAAGCATAAAGGTTTGAGCTAAGTTGAGGGACTTGGGTCTTGGTTGCCACAAGAAATGCTAAATTTCCTCATCCAGTATGTAAAACAACTTGCAACATGGTGTAATCAAATGATCTCTCAATTTGTTGATGTTGAAGTACTAAGATTGGATTTCTACCCCCACAGGCCATGCTCTGTTTTTCCGAAACATTAACTAGCTTCAATGATTTAGAATTCAAGGAAGGATTAACAGGGACTATGATTTAATCACACCAAGAAGTGAAGTACTCGGTAGGATTACATGCAAAAGAATAGCAGGATTACTTCCCTTCTCTGATTGATTCTTCTTTCTCTCTTTCTCTGTTTTCTTCTCTTTTGCTGCCTCCATCCCCGTTCTCCTCTTTTCTTAATTCATATATAAAAACAGAGGGGGGGGGGTTTATACATTTTATCATCTAATCATACCCAAAGTTGCAGGCCAATAAGCTTAGAATATAACCTCATCCCCTAGCATATTATTAAGTTGCCAAGTGTATATATACCGACTCAATAGTGCTACAATATAATAATGTGTGATTAATTTGAATTGCCTGTATCTAACATTTTTTTTAATATTTTTGATGCGTACCTAGATCCGACTTTGAACGGATTCGGATTCGTTTGGATAGTTTGAACCTGCTTCGTTCACTGAGTGCGAATCCTGCACACCGCTAAAGCAAACAAGAGGTGAGTATGTCGGTGGAAAGTTATCCCAACGAAAATACTCCGACGCTCAAGTTAGTAAAGCCTCCAGAAATTAGGAAGGTAATTGCTGAAAAGCGAGAAGAAGTATGAGGAATGGAATTGCTGGCTTGTTGAGGACGTGAGCGATCGATTCCTACTCACAGAGAGTGCAAAGAAATAATGTTCCGAAAGCATGGAAGCCTCCGAAAATGACTTTTGGGAAGCCAATTAGATCTCTAGGAAGCTGGAGATCTCAGGTGAGGTTCAGTAGACGAATGCCCGTAAGAGTGAAAGAGGTGATGGCCTCTGTCCAGTACGCTGTGAACATTCGTGGATGTGAGAACTCTTGCTGTCAGAAAGCAAGAGTTTGGGAACGTGAGTAAACGTCTCTGTATGCCTGAAATTACCTGTGAAATCCTCTCGTGTGTAAGCAAGAATGTCTCTTTTTCCATAAGGTTTTAACAAAAAGCTGTATTAGCAGAAGTATTTTTGTTAGAAGAAGCCCCGGTCCCTGAACCAAAGTTATAGGGTTCTACATAAGGTGGGCAGGGTGATCTCCCCCTTTGGAAGGCGTGATCACCTGCCTTTCAGGGTTGGCGTCAGTTACCAAACGAACCAAGAAAGTTTCCTTCATGGTGGTCAGCGACGTTCAAAACTGCTCACATTCCTTACGTGCATGTTACCGTTGGAGAGCTCCAGTTGGCCGAGAATTAGGAAAATCCGGCGCCTTCCTTATAAAAAAGGTGCTGATTTTGTCACTGTCCATTTTGGGAGCCGGCTGGGATCATGGAAGATGTTGGAAAAGCCGTTGCTGGCCGTCTGATGGATCGTGAGCTCAAATGAACTAAGCCCGTTACTATAGGAAAAACCTCTGTTGGGCCCCTAGCTACAGTATGTAGACGATTAACGTTTGAGTTGACCGTCTGTGTGCGCGTTGACTGTCTGGATGGTCAACGCCGGCGTTAACCATTCTTAGGCCTTTCAGTGTTTGGGCATGTTCTCCAACTGGGCCGTTAATGAGTTGACCGTCCGTTCTGTGTCGGCGTTGACTTTGGGCTAGCCCATTTTTGGTATACCCATCACTAGACTTTTATACCGGTGGCCAGAATTCTGGCCTCCGGTATGTTGATGATGGTATTCCCCTTACTGCCCTTAGTCGTTCGAGGATCCCATAGGACTCTATGAAAGACAGAGATGAAAGTTTGACCATAACTGTTGACCGTCTTGGTCAGTCTCGAAGAAGAATATTGACCTGAACTGTTGACCATCTTGGTCAGTTCCGACGAAGAATGCTGACGAGAACTGTTGACTGTCTTGGTCAGTTCCGAAGAAGAATGTTGACCAGAACTATTGACCATCTTGGTCAGTTTTGACAAAAAATATTGACCAAAACTGTTGACCGTCTTGATAAATTATGGATAACAATATTAACCAGGACTTTGACCGTCTTCGTCAATTTTAGAGAATAATATTGACTAGAACTGTTGACCGTATTGGTCAATTCGGGAGAATAATGTTGACCAAAACTGTTGACCATCTTTGGTCAGTTCCAAAAAAGCTTTCTGTCATACCTGATGGACGCGTGGCCATTAGCCGGTTTGTAGGCCAAAAGGTAGACACACGTCTTCTTTCGGTTGGGCCGGTATCCTTGTCATTAATGTATCAGAGGTGCGCCTTTTGAAAGGTTCAACAGGGAGGCGACACGTGGTAGGAGAAACGGTCTCCTTTGAGGGGTTTAAGGCATTTTGGCCGTTCAGTTTCTCTCCACGTTTCGAAAAACCTTCCACGCCTCCAAGGCTTTGTCTTCTTCGTCTCCAACCTCCTAGAAACCCTAGTCCTTCCAGTAGTCCATGGCCTCCGTCGCTGACATCGTTTTTGTTCTTAGAGATAGTGACATTAAAGCATTGTGCGTGGAGTTTAATATTCCAAAGGAAATCTCTTGGAGGGTCGCCGGAAAGGATGACAGGGCCTTTTCTCCACCGGAAGGGCATATCATAGTGTATGAGGCCCACCTGAGGAGCGGCCTCCGTCTTCCATTGCCAGATGATTTACTACCCGTACTACGAGCCCTACGAGTCCCATTGGCTTAACTCTACGCCAATGCTGTCCGGTATCTCTGTACCTTAGGTATTTTTCTTTAAAAATATTCTAAGAGGTTAAGGATATCGATGCTGAAGGTTTTGTTAAAGATAAACCAGGGAGGAGGGTGGATATCACTCGTCCCCCGTTCTGACCTGAAAATAAACACGGCCATATATGATTCATTGAAAAACTCAAAGAAATATTTTTTTGTGTGAGTGTGGGGATGACCTGGCCCATTGCTAGGGACATAGGCCAGGTGCTGGATGTGAACACAGGGACGCAGTCTGTGGCGGAGACGGCGGCCTTTGCATGGTTGACCGAACTGATTAAGGAAAACCTTATTGACTTTAGGCAGGATTTCCTAGTTTCCCAGGCGGAGACCAGGAAGGTGAATTGGGGACCACCTTCCCTGGTTCAGAAACCCACGTCGTCAGTAAGGATGATGAGGCCGGAGGACTCCAAAGGCGTGATCATCCGTATGCGCCACACTGACGAAGGATTTATTGGCCCGCTGCCTAATAAGGTGCTAGAGATGCCTTCGTCGTCGTTGTCCCGCACTGATTATTTCTCTGTCGGGATCTGTGGCGGACCTGGTAGTATTACGGGGGTGGAGGAGACCCACAGGAGCGTGCCGGAGGAATCAGGAGGCGTCGTCATCGTAGCGCAGCCTGTGCCAAAAGTGGTTCCTGGTGTGGTGTTGATGGAGTCTTTCGTGGAGCCAACTTGTGAGCCAGTGGTGGACGTGCGGGAGCCGTCCGTTAGCTCCCCAGTCGCGCGGACTTTTGCTGTGGAGCCAATGGTGGTGCTCGATCCTCCAGCAGCTGTTCCAGAGGCTGCAGTTGAGGAGCCTGCAGTTTCTATGGATGATACCGATGAGCTGCTGGAGCGTATCTTAGAGGAGGCTGCCACCAGCTCGGCACGAGAGGATGCTCCTGGTCCAACGCTGCCTAGGCCAGGTTTCGAGGCAAGCCCCGAGAGGCCTGCGAGGAGATTTTGGGAGGTATGATTCCTGGTAATTGACTCCTCGTACTTTCTCATTTCCAGATTTTTGACTTATCCTTTGTTTATCTTTTGTGCAGCTGTGGAAGCTGGCCTCTTCCATCATTAAGGTGGTGGAGTAGCGTGACCAAGCGCTCGGTGATAGAAAGGCGGAGATCATCTGGCTGGATGCCAGGTTGGCTGCTTCAAAAGGAGAGCACCGCGAGGAGATGGCTGCCCTCGATACTGTTCTGGCGGGAATGGAAATGGAGATCGCCAACTTGAGAGCTGATAACGTTCATTTGAAAGAGGAGGATGATCGAAGCAAAGCAAGCAAGAAACGGCTTGCCAAGCAAGTATCCACCTTGGAGAACGAGTTAGGTCTCCGGATCCATCCCGATGAGGTTAAGGGCATGATGCACACATGGATGCTGGAGGGGGTCAACGTTTATAGGCGTATTGCATGGTTGATCGACCCCGACTTTCCCATTAAATACCTCCACTTAGGAAACCGTGGGGTGCAATGTAGAGACGACCTTGTGCGGGAGCCCCTGGACAGCCAGAGGCGGCCGTCACCTCCGTAGCCTTTTGTACATTTTTTTACTTATTTAATTTATAACACATTTAAAGCAATAAAAATGGAAGTTCTCTCCACTTTGGGTCCATTGATCTTTACTGCTTTTCGTGTTTGCAAGCTTTGTTGCGTTGGATGACCAACTTGGTTGGCCGGCAACCATTATTGGGTTGCCTAAGAACCTATGTCCTTAGGCTTGGCAGGTGGTTGCGTTAACCATCCTGGTAGCGCTGCCCAAGTGATGACTTGGACAGCCAACGTTGGAGAAGAAACGCTTCTCGTTGCTGACAAATCACGCTATCTCCTCGTAGAGAAGGTCGTTGCGTGGGGCGGCCAACCTGGTTGGCTGGCTACCTAAGGAGTGAAGTTCTTAAGCTGAGTCGGTGGTTGTGTTAACCAGCTTGGTGGCACCATACAAGTGATGACTTGGGCGGCCAGCGATGGAGAAGAATGCTTCTCCTTCGACTGTCGCTGACTGATCGCGCTATCTCCTTGTAGAGGAGGTCGTTGCGTGTGCTACGTAAGCCCCCTAAGATTTTGACCGCTATTGGGCCACTTGGATGATAAATATTTAATACGACCACTAATGGGCCACTCGGATGACCGAGGTTCACATTAGACCGCTTATGGGCCACCTAGATGACCAGGGTTTAAATACGACCGCTAATGGGCCTCTCAGATGATTGATGTTTAAGTTTGACTGCTTATGGGCTTCCTGCAAGACCAGGGTTTAACGAGAGGGTGAAGACCCTCCCGACTTAGGGGCAGTCTAGATTAAGAAACCTACAAAGAGAAAACACTGCACATGCACAAAGGAATGATGCTAAGTAAACACTTATTTTTTGTGAATTCAAAACAAGCAAGCGAGTGCACATAATGATGCAAAATATGTACCTGCATCCGCTATTGGAAGTAGCGTCAGAGGCGGATTGCGTTCCACGTTCACAGAACCAGTTTCCCATCCTAGCTCCGGAGTTTGTAGGCTCCGTTTCGCAGGACAGCAGAGACGAGGAATGGCCCTTCCCAATTAGGGAAGATTTTATTGCGGCCAGTAAGCTTGCTTGTGGCCTTGACGCCTCGTAGGACCAGGTCTCCCACATCAAATTATCGCGCCTTAACTTTTTTGTTGTAGTATCGGACTACTCAATGTTGGTAGGCCGCTGTCCATACCCTGACAGCATCGCGGGCTTCCTCTAACAAGTCTAAGTGCTCCCTACTTTTTTGGGAGTTTGCTAGTGGGTCAAAAGACTCCACCCTAAGATTTGGAAGTCCAATTTTGATCGGGATTACCGCCTTAGTCTCGTAACAGAGACTAAAGGGC
>JAOVVI020004392.1:3835-17689 GCA_028571085.2 Nepenthes alata | reverse complement strand
AAGTAGTTAAGAGCACTGAAGTGCAAGCAAAGATTTCCAGATCTCGCCGCCATCGTCCACTGCGGAAAAGCGTAGTTGGCAAGCAGCAAGAAAACTGAAGGGTGAGAAATGGTTTTCAGTAACGATTCGTCGTTCTCTTTCTAGATTTCGTCGACATTATCCCAAATCCGCTAATTGTAATGATTAGACATAGAAATATCAGACGGTTCATGTTGATCTTAGGCCATTGTTGATATTAAGCTATTTCCATTGAATTACTTACTGTTTTTTGTTTTCCGGCTTGGCTACCGTTCATCTGACTCGCCAAAATTTCCACAGATTGAATGGCTGTTCCAGTTGAAGAAGCTATTGCTGCCTTATCTACATTCTCATTGGAGGTTCTCTCTCTTCTCTCGCTTACATGTTTGGTCGTCAATGCAGGGTCTTATGTCATTTTAACCGTTGAACCTTTACCTTCTACCCTGTATCTTGCTATAATTTAGGCGTCATAAGTCGATCACTTTCTTGGTATTTAATTGAGCTTTGCGTCTTTGAAACTCAATTGTGTTAGTTGTTTAATTTTTCAATATTATTTGAACAATGAAATGATTTTTTGGTCATTTGCGTAATTTGTAATTTTCTCCAACCAGTGAACTGAATTTGATGAATACGTTGAATTTTTGGCAAAATGATTGTGTTTGCAAGAAGTCCTAGTGAATATGTAAGCTGAATTCCATGTGTTGCCCGCCAAATCGTGGCATTAGGATGGTTACTGTATCTCCATGTATATACCTCAAGTTCAGAATGAAACTGCTCGACGTTTTCTCACTTTTTGGAATGGAATCGACTTTGTAGGATGACCAACCTGAGGTGCAAGGGCTAGGAGTTTGGGTGTCCGCAGATAGGGGTGCAACTACCAGTCCCATTGGTAAGTATTCCGATTTGTTTTTGTCTCGAATAATCCCAAGTTTCAAGGGGATTATATTCTACCTTTGTGGATGAATATTTAAGCTAAGCATTTCTAAATCTGCATCATGGAACGTTATTTTGAAATCTGCCTGATTTCTCTAATGATAGTAATTAGTGACAAAGAAAATAATTTGTTTAATTGTTTTTTGTTCTGTTGTGCAGAGTATAGTGATGTTGCTGCATACCGCCTTTCTCTAGCTGAAGATACAAAAGCTCTTAATCAATCGGTATGGAGTCCCTTTGCCCCATATTGTTCCTGGGAGATTTAGTACTTGCAAGTATTTTTTTCCCAAATAAATGAGATTCCTTGAAAATTTACTTTCAAACATGTTGATTATTGTAATTATTTAACATGACAAATGCAGAATTCTCTTATCAAAGTGGGGAAGGAGATGGCATCTGTACTGTATACATATCGCAGTTGTGTCAAGGCACTTCCACAGGTATGTGTTTCATTTCAATTTATTACCAACTTGGACATTACCTTTCTCATTTTAGCATATGGCTGCATGGCTGCATGCGTTCTTGGCATTGCATGGGTGGGTGGATGGAAGTATATGTAAATTTATTATAGCTAAAGTATATTGGAATAGTAAGGTCAATGTTTTGTATATTTATTTTACTCTTGTGAAAGAAGACTGGTGCAGAACTTTTGCATTACCATTATTTCTTAAGTTATTTGGTTCTTTGTTTAATTCTTTGAATGATATTTTAGGGTTTGGAAAGCTGTGAGAGAATTATTTTTCACCTTTTCTTTTTCGTTTTCCTTGGCAGTTTTCCTGCACATGTTCATATCCATTTTCACTCTTTCAAGTTTGTCTGTTAATGCCCTTGCCCCTCTCAGAATTGCCAGCTACAGTGTGAAAGAAGGTCTATGAGAATGAAGGTCAAGTGCAATCTACCGTGGAAATTGAGTCTAGTAGAGTTGAAGCTAAAGTTATCTAGCCTAGTTATTTTCTTCTGATTGGCATGCTATTTAAGGTAATGCAATTTTTGGATGTAGGACTGAAATCCATAAGCTCCAACTTCGTTTATTCTACTTTAGAGGGCACTTACCTCTATTAATCTTGATCATATGTCCATGTCCTGCACATCAGACTGGATTCTGGATTCTAGTTATTAAATATAATTGTAGGGAAATCTGTGACAGTTTTCATCACGTGGAGATATTAAATAGCTGGGTAGGGATTCCAGTGGCCCTTGGAAATGGTACAAATAGTAGCATAGGATTGTTATCCATCTCACGAGGGGTAGTTTTGTCTATAGGAGATCCTTTGATAACTTGACTATTTTGGCATCCATGTGAACTGACGTCAATCTGGACCATGAGAGAAAAGATATATCCTGGACTTCTGTTTTGTGCTCTAATTTTCTGCATCTTCTATGGCTATATGTTCATAAGATGTAGACATAATTTGGCAGCTTCCTGATGCTATGAAACATAGCCAAGGTGAATTATATCTGGAGACATACCAAGTTTTAGATCTGGAAATGAGTCGTCTTCGTGAAATTCAACGTTGGCAGGCATCAGCTGCATCTAAGGTATGAGTTTGCATGCCCATTCTTTTCAGCATCCTTTTCCTAACAATCTAGCTGATATTTACTTTCTGATTCTTGTGTGGTGTATCATCCTCTGATGCAGCTAGCAGCTGATATGCAACGGTTTTCAAGGCCTGAGCGACGTATCAATGGACCTACTATAACTCATCTATGGTGCTTGGCTACTTCTTTATTTGTCTACATTTGTGTATAATATGTTTACGAACTCCCATCACATTATCATCCATCACACAAGTCACAGAGTGAAATATTCATGATGTGCTCCTCCTTTTGGTAATTTTTTTTTCAAGATCAATGAATCTTTTCTGTTGTTTCGGGTAATAGAACTTTTATTAAATGAAGGAAAATGAGGAAAAAAAAAGTCAAACAAACACTTCGATCCACACGGACCAGTGGCTCATTAACATTCTGGTGACCATAAAATGAATCCTTATATAAAACCTGCTGATAATTTAATGAAAGCCACACCCATGGAAATTCCTATGAATACAACTAGCAAAAGTCGTCATCCCATTGGACCTTTCTTCTCCTTTTTCATCTTTGATGTTCTGCTGGAGGAGAAACTCCTTTCACATCCCTTGCATAGTGACTCCATGATTTACTGGATTCCCCAATCTTCTGCAGCTGCCTGGACCCCTCTCATTCTGGATTACTATCAAGTTTATTATTGGCTACTGTGGTTACTTGTGACAATTGACATACAAAAGTAATGTCTTACCTTGGACTCTTCTTGGTCTTCTAAAAATAACTTACTAGGACTTGTTGCCTCCCAAACATGATAGGCATTATAAAGCTTATGAATTTTCTTTGTATCTCATCCATCTCTGATTCGCTGCTAAATATTAGTGATTGAGGTCGGCTTGTATAACAATATGATTTATTTCTCTCTTACAAGTTTGAGAAGAACATTAGTAAATGGGTGTGACTCTTTCCATATTACATAATAAGATTGTAGAATATTTGTTCTTTGTAATTTGTGTCATTTTTAGAATCATCAGAAATTGATTAATAGTGTAACTTTTTATAAGCACCTGTTTTCTTTATAAAGATTCTTAAGAACATAGGGCACACTTGTTTTATCTGTGGAATTGTAGAGAATATATTTCTCATCTCCTTTATTCTTGTTCAATTTTGACATTCCCTGTCTTGTATTTGGATTTGCACATAATAGGAATAACAATGGCTAGATATGACTAGATTTTCTTTTTATGTTTTACGTGCCTGTGATGGTTAAGTGCAGGATAGTTGGGAATTTTGAAGTGTTAATGCCTGTTTTATGAAAAAATAAATTTATTCTCCATGTACAGTGAATATGTTTTAGAAAATAAAGTGAAATCAAGACCATTCTTTATGGGTATGTGATGGTGTTCCTACTACAATTTAGGTTTTCTAAGATTATCTGATTCCCTAGATTGCCAAATCAACCAAACACATTTAAGGACATTGATAGGAATCAGACTCCTGTTTCTTCATTTCCATTTCTGATGACAAACACCTTAGATCAATATTGCTCCTATGTTTTGTATACTTGTTTTTAAAAAATATTGTTACTATGCTAAAGGTCCATGTTGAAGCTACTGGATGTGTTGCTGCAACTTGATCATCTTAAAAATGCAAAAGCAAGCATACCTAATGACTTCTCTTGGTACAAGAGGTATGTTCAGTTAATCATGTTATCTATCAGACCCTATATCAATTAAGTTATGGTCTGGTGCTATTCTTTTAATGTTCTTCAAGTTCAAGATCTGATGTGATCATGCTAGTAAAGGAGCATAGCTAGTCAGACATATTCTCTATCCTCCCTTCTTCTGGTTCTCAGCAATGAGGCAACTTGGCTGTTGATGTGTTCTTTATTGGTCTTGATTCTCTTGGGTTTCTTATGAGATTCATGCTTTTCCTATGCATGTGTTGCTTTGATGTGGAAATTTAGAAGTAAAAACTGAAACTCTAATTGTACAGAAAAAAAGGTCACAGAGGTGCACTGAGAATAATTAGGGGCAAAATCCGCATTATATGTGGGTCCCAACCTGTGTTATCTGTCTCTCTATACTTAATTTTCTCTCTAGAAAAGTCTAAAGAAAACCCAAAGGCTCTTGTGTAAATTATGCCATTCATAGATTTGCTTTGGATCTCTCATTAGCTTTTGCTTCCTGTTCTTATTTTTCAAGGACTATAACAGGTTATGAAGCTGCAGAATTAATAGGTGCAAAGGCTGTGCAGTATATAGGATACTTTTTGCTTGACATTTAAAGCCAGAGCCTTGTTTCAAGGTTCCTCTTATATGCAATCTGTTTTTGGAGATCTTGGGCATTATTATTATATTTGAATCTTAAAAAGAGGATTTGAAAACTCAACCATTTCAAAGTTTTATCTACAAATGTCTGACTCCCATCTCAAGGGAGAGTAAATAATAAACGTTGAACTTTTTTGTTGCATATGAGGGAAGTAATTATGAAGTGGCAGACTGTTCCTCAGAATCAAGAACTTTATAACAAAGACTTGGTCATTGCAGTAGAAATAAAAGAAAATAAAAGAAAATAAACGGTTCTTCAGCAGTGTGATTAGAATTTTGGACGGATTAGGGAAAATCTTGTATCCATCTTGTGGCAGTTAAAAAAATAATTCGAGCATGACCATAGTTATTCATGCTATCCATACCCCCTCACTCTGGCTGCATCTTAGCATACACTTTTGATTCATGGTACTTTTGTTCACACTGCAGTGAGTTGTATTGATATTTTCCAAGTTGTGGGATTCAAACCCTCAAGTTTTTCAGCATAAAATTGGGATTGAAGGGCAAAAAGAAGAGAGAGGTAAAAGGGAGATCAAATATGTGTTGGTAACATCATCATTCAATTAATTTCTTGAGCTAGTGGATCTATGTTCTCTCAATGGTCTTGAAGGGAGAAAGAGGAGACATGGAAAGAAATCAGACAAACCTCCATGATAGATCATAATAAATATAGCACCTAAGCAATGCCATCAACTGTTATTTTCAAATAAATTGATGTTGTGGTATACATAAAATGTGTGTGGTAATTACAAGTATTAAATTAAATATATTACAAAAGCTTGTTGAAGAAATAACAATGTCGTTACTATTGGTAACTTCATATGTTATTATGTTATACAAGATCATGTGTAGACATCCTCAATGAGCGATCCCAATTTATACCCCATAGGTGTTGCTGTCAATCGAATGTGCATGATTTTATTTTGATTTGCTATAACTGATTATGATTGTTATAATTATGGTTGTAATTTAAGAAGATGAAATATTGTAGTATGCTGTAATTAGAAAAAAAAATTCTATTTAATGAGAATAAATTCTCAATTGAGAGGCATTTAGACTAATTAACATGGTATCAGAGACCTAAAATCAAATTCTAAAATTCATGTGCCTTGTGTCTTTTTCGATTTTGGTCTCGATCTTTCGACACAATTTTTTTGATATCTTGGTAGAGTTTGGGTTTTAGAATTTGCCCTAATTTGGTCCTGGAGTTGTCTTGGTTTTGTTCCTTCTTTCATCTCATTTGATGAAAGTACATCGACGTCGATTTTGGTTGGCTGACTGCTCAGTTTCAATTTGTTCGGACTATTTCACAACCTTTTTAGTTACTTTGACTCGATCAATCTTCGTCTTTAAGGTATTTTGGTGGGACTTTGTATCTTTGCCTCCTTCAGTAGACTTGGAAATTTCTACAAGAAGGCTTGCCTAAGGTTCTTCCAAGACTGACAAGTATTCGAATAATTGGTGTAAGAAATCTCTTTGATTTTACGGTCTTCGTCTACAATTTCTCAGTCTTTATCTTCAATTTCTCTTCATCTATGTGCAAGCCTCTCTCTCTTCAAACAAGAGATTCCGATTTTGGTATTGTGTCTCTCTTTCCAACCTTCTCTTTTCCTTATACAAAGGCAGCACACCGTGACAAAGTTTGCCACATGAGTATTACTCTAGAAGCAAACTAAACAGGTTGCACTTGAGTTCTTTTTGTCTCCTAGGAGATTTTAAAGGTTGGGATTTCTCTTCTAATTATCTTTTGTTCTTTATTCTAATGTTAGGAGAAAATTCTATTATTCGTTTTAATAGAAAGAATTACTCCACTTGGGAGTTTAAATTTAAATATTTGTGAAAGAAAAAGAACTTTGGAGTTATTTAAATGGATCATCTACAACACTCACTAAGTAAAAAGGACATAAGAAGTGGGAAAGTAAGGATACTTGCATTGTTTCTTGGTTGTTGGGCTCAATTGAACCATACATAGTAAATAACCTTTGATCATTTTCTATTGCAAAAGAAATGTGGGATTACCTTAGGCGCTTTAATAACCAAGATAATAATTCCAGGAGATTTCAATTGGAATTAGAGATTGTTAACTACAAACAAGGCATCTCTCTATCCAATAATTTTATACTGGATTTCTTAATTTTTGGAATGAATTTATTGGCGTAATGCATTCAAAAGTTCTAAAAGTTGCACTTTTGGCTCTACAAGGGGTTCATTTTGAGTGCCTTCGAGATCAATTTGTGATAAAACTAAGGCTGAAATTTGAAATTGCATGAGTTAGTTTTCTTAATTGCGATTTTGTCCTATTCCTTGATGTTCGCTTAGGAGAATAACTTTGTGAAGAACTATGTTTGGCAACATAGATTAGCATGCATATGACATGGTTCCTTCCAAGCTTGTTAATTTGGCATATGCTGCTTGGGGACAAGGAATTTTAAGTCTTAGATGCGGTGTTATAGTTGTAAAGGAGTATAGGCATATATTGGAAAGAATTGCAGCGAGAATTTTATCAATTACTCCAATAATTAGGGGCACATCATTTAGGATTGTTTCATTCGACCTTAAAATAGACAGACTCGAGCTTTTACATTGATGTCAAATCGACTTTTGTTGGTGTAGAAGCTCGTCTTGTTAACAATCAGTCACTCGATGCTAATTCATCTTCTCTTACTCTTGAGATGGTATAACAAATGATTGTTTCTCTTTTTTCTACTCTAGGACCGCAAGGAAGTGAAAATATCTTACTTCTTGGTTAATTGACTCAATGGTTTCAAATCATATGACAAACAATACAAATGCTTTACATCATGTTGGTAAGTATAAAAGTAAATAATATATTTTGGTAGCCAATGATAGTTCTCTTCGATAAAATTCGATAAAATTTATGTATTTCCAGTATTATCTACAAGTTTGATTTCTATTGGATAATTAGTTGATAAATTGTGAGATTCACTTTGATGGTGATGACGGCCTATGTTGGATCAAGTATTAGAAAAGGTGATTACGAAGGGGCCTAAAGTGGAACTTATATTTCTTCGTCAACATCTTATTCCTACTATCATTTCTTTAACTTATATTGTTGCTACAAATAATAATAATGTTTGAAATAAATGATTGGGATATCCGAATTCTAGCATTTTGACTTATTTTATAAACAATGGCAATTTAGGCAATAAAGACTCTTTTTTTGTGCCATCTAATTATGCTTCTTGTAAACTTGATAAAAGTAAAGTTTTACCTTTTCCTTTGCATCGTAGCCATACTTCCACAAATTTTGAAATTATTCATATCAATGTATAGGGTATGAGTCCTATTATTTCCTACGTTTGTTACAAGTACTTTGTAACGTTTGTTGATGACTATACCCATTCCACTTAGGTATATTTTCTACACTCTAAAGATAAAGTATTTTCTGTCTTTTAAGTTTTAGTTTGTTATGTTGAAACATAATTCTCAACTTATATTAAAATCTTATACTCAGATTATGGGGGGGGGGATATATGTCAAATGATTTTCGGTCTTATTTAAACACAAAATGTATTCTTTCCTAAGGTTGTTGTCCTTACACTCCTTAACAAAAAGAGATTGCCGAGTGTAAGAATCGTCATCATTTGGATGTTATTCGTACTTTGTTAATTGAATTGTCTGTTCCTACTAAATTCTGGGTATTGGCCTTATCTATGATTATTTATTTAATTAATTGATCACTTTCCAAAATTTTGAATCATGATTCTTCGTATTATTGATTGTTTGAAACTCTTCCTCAATATCACTCTTTGTATATTTGGTTGTGTCTACGTTGTTCACTTACCACCAAATGAATGTTACAAGCTTGTAATTCAAGTTGCCAAATACACATTTTTTGGATATAGTAATATGCACAAAGGGCTTGTCTATTTTGATGCTGATGCAATAAGTTTTGTATTTCCTATCATGTGATCCTATTTGAAAACCAATCTTACTTTTAAATATGAGTCCTCTAGGATTTCATCTCAGTAGGGATTCCCCCTTGAACGTTTCAAGCCTAGGATTGTTTATCAAAGACATTATTCACTACTTCCCGATGCTGACCCGTTGCTTCATCTAGCTCCACCTGAACCTTAACAATCCACTTGGATTCCATGTCCATTCGATAGGTGTGGCTTATCTCGTACTGCTTGTCAGGAAATTTTAGATACTACTTAGGTATCGTTGTCTTATTCTCAGGCCTCAATCTAACGTTGTTGTCAACAAGCTATGTAGGAAGAAATTCAGGCTCTTTAGGACAATTACACTCGCCATATTGTATCATATCCCTCCAAAGTCAAACTCGTTGGATGCAAATGGGTTTGCACTATTAAGTTGCGGACTGATGATTGCATCAACAATTATAAAGCACATCTGGTGGCTTTTAGAAATTGATAAGAATATGGCCTCAATTATGAGAATACTTTTGCATCAGTGACTAAAATGACTATTGTGTATTCTGTCGTATCTAGTACTGTCTAAAATAGATGTAAAGAGTACTTTATGACTTCTTCTCTGGGCATGTTTACTCGCTATACCTCAGAAATTTGTTGATTAAAGCGATCTCTTTAATGCTTAAAGTAGGCACCATTGGTATGGTTTGAAAAATTTCTTCCTACTCTCTTTGACTTTAGTTTTAATCAAAGTTAGTACGGTTATTCTCTATTTTTTTTCGACAGACCACTACAGGGATTGTTATTCTCATTGTGTATGTCAATGATATAGTTTTTACCAGGTTTACCCCTATGTTGATTGAGCATTTGTAACATATTGGATTTCATTTCATATGAAAGATCTTAGTTTGCTATAGTATTTTTTTGGTCTAGAAGTACATATTATTTTTATAGAGACACTTTTACACCAATGCAAGTATACTTAGGAGGTTATTGTCTTGATCAGTCTTCAATCTAGAAACCGAGCTCTTACACCTATGGAGCTTTATTTAAAGATCCAACAAGAAAAAAGAGATTCATTATCTGATTCATCTATGTATAATTAGCTGGTGAGAAGTTTGAACTATTTTACTATTACCCAATCTAATATTTCGTTTGCTATTTAGCAGGTTAGTCAGTTTATATAGGCAATTCAACATATGTATTTAACCGCAATGAAATGTATTGTTCATTACTTTAAAGGTATCATTAGCAGTGGATTATTTTTTACGACTGGGAATTCTCTACAATTGATTAGATTCAATGACGTTGATTGAGTTGGTTGTGCAAAGTTGTTCTGTTACTGGCTGGTGCTATTTCTTGATAATGCTCTTAATTTTTGAAAAAAGCAAAAAGCAAGATCGAGTGTCGAAGTGTTTCACTAAGTTTAAGTATCGGGCTATATCCTTCGCTTGTACAAAGATTGTATGGCTTTGGGGCTTGTGGGTGAATTTGGGATTCCACAACTTATAATTATTCCGCTCTGCGCCAATAACATCAGTGTCATTCAAATTGCCACAAATCTGGTCTTTCATGAGCACACTGGATACATTGAAGTTAATTGTCAATATATTCGTGAAGCATTTGATCATCAAGTGATTACTCTTCCCCATATTTCTACCACATTTCAAATGGCTGATGTATTCACCAAGCCCTTGACATGTCACTAGTATCAATTCATTATTGAAAAATTGACACTTCTTGTCGGCCAACATTAATTTGAGAAGGGATATTCGTCAAATGTTCATGATTCCCTTGGATTTGTAGGATATTATTGATTATATATTATATATATTTTTATTAAATTATGCGATTTTGATTTTAAGTATTTGATTATGATTATTATAATTAGGGTTGTAAAATAGGAAAGTGATGGATTGTAATATACTGTAATTAGTGAAAGAAATATTCTATTTAATGAGAAGAAATTCTCAATGGAAAGACATTCAGATTAATTGACAGTTGTAACGTTGATTTGCAAATCATAGAAGCTGATGTTCTCATACAACTTCTTAGTTAAATGGTGTACCCACTTCCATGGTCCACATGTTCTGTGAATTTGATTACAAATGAGTCTATGAGCCTGCCATTCAATATCCTTGTGATATAAGAGGAGGATGAGGACACTTACAGTCTTCTTGCTGCCCTCAATGAAATTGGTGACCTTTTCAGTCAAACAGGTCAAACTAATAGATGTAGCTTTAGGCTTCTGGTCATTTAATAATGTAGCAGTATGTTTTTTTGGATCTGTGACAGGATC
Source organism: Nepenthes alata (assembly GCA_028571085.2). Lineage (NCBI taxonomy): Eukaryota > Viridiplantae > Streptophyta > Magnoliopsida > Caryophyllales > Nepenthaceae > Nepenthes > Nepenthes alata. Next base: position 6,696 of record JAOVVI020004392.1, on the reverse strand, counting down.
ATCATCTTTCCGAAAACCTTTTATTTCATGCCATGCCACTTTAATTTTCAACTGCAATTTGGTCTGATTTTCTTTATTTATATTCAGTGTTATCCACTTTTACTGTTTTGTAACTTCCAGGACGTTCACTCAAGTAAGTGCTCAGTGGCAAGACACAGATTCAATGAGAGAGGAACTAGATGATTTACAGGTTTTCAAGTTCTCTGCCAGATACCAGAGCATGTTTATTCTTTTCTTGTTTGAATGCAAGCTATTCTAATTGACATTGTGGACTGTTTATAGAGTACAATAAATACCTTGACCTCAAATGTTATGGCCTACAGATTTTCTTAAGCACGAGATGGGCTATTTTATTGAACTTGCATGTGGAGATGTTCAGGGTGAACAAGTATCCTAGCATCTAGCTATTTTCTTTTTGTTATACGAGCACACATGTTGTCAGTGTTTTAGGAAGCAAGGCATGCACCCTTTGACTTTCATTTTGGGGTTATGTGCATATAATTCTCTCTCCTCTACATCAAGTTTCCTTGATGAAAATAGTGTGGAAGATATTCTTCAAGCTCTGATAGTATTTGCTGTTGAATCTTTGGAGTTGGATTTTGCACTTCTATTCCCCGAGCGCCACATTCTTCTACGTGTTTTGCCGGTTCTCGTTGTCCTGGTGACATCATCTGAGGACTGTGATTCATTGTATAAGAGGATTAAGATTAACCGATTAATCAATATCTTCAAGGTATATTGCCTATACAATAATTCTTAATGTTTGTCATTATTCAAGACATGTGTCATATCTTGCCGTCCAAAGGATTCATTATGTTATCAAAATTGTGTTTTCGTTACTTCATTGATTATTTGTCTTTATTTCATTTGCAGAGTGACCTAGTTATACCAGCTTTTCCTGATCTGCATCTTTCTCCATCTGCAATTTTGAAAGAGTTATCAGGATATTTTCCGAAGTTCACTGCTCAAGCACGTCTTCTTGCCATTCCAGCACCTCATGAGCTCTCACCACGTGAAGTTCAAGAATATCCTATGAAGTTCAAGAGTTACGTGGATTTTTCAGTTTTTGTTATAATCATATTATTGCTTTAACTGAATTGACATTCTGTTGCTTTTGTTGTGGTCTTTATTGGATGGTGGTGGAAATTACTTGTATTCACTGGCTGAAACTTATGAACATGTCAATTGATACATGCCTTGTGCATCTTACTTCTGGTGTGTTCCTTAACTTGTTTCACTTATCAGAGACAATATCTGATAGTGAACCACATAGGAGCTATTCAGGCTGAGCATGATGATTTCTCCATTCGTTTTGCTTCATCTATGAATCAGGTGCTTCCTTGCCTTATATGTCCATGACTATTGTTGTTTCTATTATTTGTGGAAAAAGTTGTCTGTGAATTTGTATATGCCTTGCCTGCATGTCAATAGGTACACTCACCACCAGAGGACACTTCCTGATTCTGTGCCTTCATCCTATTGCTTGACCATTTTATCCTTTCCTGTCCTACTCTGGGGCCGACATACTTGCTTTAATGTCTGAAGTTCTGATGCGCGTGTATTTGTTTTTGTTTGTATTTCTGCAGTTAGATTTGTTAAAATCAGCAGATAGTGTTGATACAGAGTGGTCCAAGGAAGTTAAGGGAAACATGTATGATATGGTTGTTGAAGGGTTTCAGCTCCTGAGCAGGTGGACTGGCCACATCTGGCAGCAATGTGCTTGGAAATTTTCTCGTCCCTGCAAGGATCAAGCTCCAGAATTGCATGAAAATTCTGGCTTATATGCTGACTATGAAAAGGTACTCATCACTACATGAAAAACTTATGTATGACTTCTGTATATCTTTTTGCTGACTCAAATGAGAATATTTTGTTGCAATGGGAAATAAATGTAACATAGAAAAATAAAAGTGAAATATAATGGAAGAGCACGGATTATGATCATTTTTGTTAATTCAAGAGCACAAAAAGTAATACTTAAATCCTAGTAGTAGTGTGAGGCTGAGTAGGAAAAAACTTATGTGATATCATTGACCACATTGTTTTAAGTCAACTTATTGAATACTTTGAACAAATCTCAAATTGGAATAGCAGACTTTTGCGCTCAAATTTCAATAAAAACTGTATACAAAGAGCATTCTATATTCTGAGAACAGAAATTGCCTCTTCAGATTCAATCGGAAAGATTTCATAAAAGGACTGTTCTGCATATTTTGTTCATAATATAATTATGAATATAACTAAATTGAGATGGGGACTAAAAGAAACTAAAATGGTTTAAAAGATGCAATATGTTTTGTTATTTTATTGATTTTGTTTATGAGATGTTGTATTTCATCATGTGACATATAGTTGATTGACACATCTTTAAAATCCATCTCTTAGTCCACCAAGTCTTCAAGAGGAGCAAAATTCATCTGCATCAGCCTCTTGCCAAATATGGAGTTCAATTCTAGGAATGGTTTGGGTGGAGAAGAGGGGTGTGAGAGACTGAGAAAGGAGAAAGGAAAGGAGCTATAGTGTTGGCACCTTGCACTTAATTGGTGAAATTCACATTATTTGCAGGTGGTACGGTATAACTACAGTGCAGAGGAAAGGAAAGTGCTTGTTGAAATTATTAGCTATATAAAGAGCATTGGATCAATGATGCAGCGCTGCGAAACATTGATAGCTGATTCTCTGTGGGAAACAATCCATGCCGAGGTTCAAGATTTTGTGCAGAACACACTCGCCACTATGTTACGCACTACTTTCAGGAGGAAGAAGGACCTCTCAAGGTGGTATTAGTAGGAGTAGTTCTTGCTCTGAACTTATTGCTGTTCTGTATGTGTTACTTCAGCACTAGGGTTGATTAACATATA
>JAOVVI020004391.1:0-16050 GCA_028571085.2 Nepenthes alata | reverse complement strand
AAGAGAAAGAGTGGAGTGAATGTGAATTCACAGTGTCAGACTCAAAAAACTATCTCCAAAGTAATCCTAGATTGAAACGTACGTGATTATTACACAGAGGTAGCAAACAAGTAAGCATTAGAGAATCGGATACACAAGAAAGCCAAAAAACCTTGAATAGCCAGTATGAACAAACTGGTGAAGTTAAGTTCACTAGAGTATCAAATCCATATAGAATCCTTTTTCCCAAATTGTCCCACAATTTACTGAAATCAATACCTAATGAACCAAATTGGATTGAGCTTGCTCGTACTGCAAAAATCTTTTCACAAACTGAAAATTCGAACACTCAACACCAAGACCACAACCAAGCTTGGTCATCAGGCATTAACTTAATTAAAATTTTAAAACTCTACTCAACCTTTTAAATTCAGTCCAATTCCTTTTGGCCAAACCTCAAACTCTGCCTTGTGTACCTTTTTTTCTAAAATGTTGTGTCCTTGAGTCAACTGATCACTACCTCATGTGTAGGCTCACAAATGCTTTGTGGGCTACCGGGATCCTTCCATGAATCTATTTCCTCACTCCTACTAGGTGAGTCACCTTAATGTAATTGTTGAAGTCTTATTTCCGACTCAGGACATTCACCTAAGGAAAGAGCTAGCCATTCTCTCTGCTCTTACTCTCCAGTAGTTCTTTTTAATTACTTGTTCTGGTTATTATTCCATTTCCTATAGCTAGAATAGCTTAAAGCTTCTCCAGCTTTTGGAAAGGCCTCTTTAAGGGGACGAGTATTGACTGGTGAGATAACACAGGAGATATGCCCCAGCTGTTGTACAGTCACTCAGATTCAATTAGTGGTATGGGGTAATACTCACAATATCTCTAAGGATATTCTATCTTATTGTCTATTAAAATGCAATTACTGTTCCATAGATAGAATAGAACATATATGGAATTCGTCAAATTCTTATCATATTCCTTACTCAATTCCTTAGAAGGAATTGCTGGGCAGATTCATCGAGTTTTTGAGTTATATGAGTTATGTGCATTCAATATACTCAATGTCAGTCATTACAGGAAGGAAACTCTCATCTTGTTCCTTGCTTGTGAGGGGCACAAGGTCCAATGCCAGACCTTAAATTTAAAACAAGAATTTATAGTTGTTATTGTCAAGGTATTTTATGTATATATTTATCCTCTGCAGGTAGTATAATAGGCAAGACTTCTTGAGGGGGAATTGAGTGTATAGGAGCCGATATCATCAATGACATCACTGCACCGACTGCCTTGAAACTCCTCACTATGAAGGGACCTAGGAATAGAGTCAACTAATCAGGTTACCTAGCCCCGAAAGTGATATTTTTCTGGCACAACCGCGCAAACAGAAAAAACTATGGTGACTAATACGCATCAGGAAACTGAATTCAACCCGATGAGCTATTTGCTAGGGAAGAGCTCTACATCAACGAATCATAATTAATGAGTCCTCCACACCAAACACAGACAGGAGGTCACAGGGCCTGGCGATGTATGCTTAAAGGGTCCCCCGACTCTCAAAGCAAACACGCTAGCTGATCTAGAATGCGTGGATGTAGAGGAAATTGTATCTCCTTGCTAGGATGATTTGAAGATGTAGGGGATTTGGAGACCCTTGTTGCGGGGAGACAATTGGATATTATTGGAGGACTAGCTCCATACCCAATGTATCCTACTTAAGACTGTAAGCAGTTGAGTAGAGCTAACCTGATCCTAGGCTTTGGTCGGGTGAGCGAATCGCTGAGTAAGACTTTGTGGAGTGAAACTAATTATCTCCCAATGTGAGCTATGTAGTCTATGTTCAATTGGAAAATTAATCATCCTTTTCTCTTTGGAGCCCTCCAACTTTTATAGAAGAGCCTGTAGCACCAAACAGCGAAGGCTTGTAACAAAATGCTTTTGTCACGGTAGAAGATCCAGGGTAATCGAAGTTGGCGTGATTGCATCCCTTGATATTTGCCCTGTGATTGTTACTTTATTCTGCTAATTATTCCATTATGATGATATGTTATGATGCCAGATGGCATCAACTTTAAACAAAGTCGATCATCTGGACAGATCCCAATTCCGGTCCCAAGGAGTTTGGTATCAGAAAATTGGTCCTACCAGTGGGAGTTCGGCCCTAGGGACTCAGCTCTTGGGGTCAGCCACCTAGGGCCGATCTCCAGGTTCTTACCATGTGCCCCTTTCCTCATCGTGTTGCAGGGTGCGAGTCCATTTATCATCCAAGTCATATCTCATTGTTATCGAGTCCCATCACTTTCTAACTGGCTTATATTACAAAATTGCATCTGCTAGTAAGCTTATGGTTTTGGAAATTACTTTAATATGACTCCACTGCATGGGATAACCTTATCATTGGCAAGCTTGCTATAGATATGGACCAAAGAATTTAGTATTTTCCTCTCAATGAGTACTATTGAAACATGCCCTTTTATTATAGTTTGCATATAATCATCACCACTGGATTGCAGGTTGAAATGATCAACAAGAAGTCCAAGCATGCCATTTGGCCTTTTGACACTTCATGAATATGGTAATAAGATAAGGAGAATGGATCAACACAGAAGTCTTCGCAAAAGATACAAATAAATGATGAAAGTGGAAATTTAAACAGGCAGAATTATTCCCGTATCAATAGGATTTGATGGTAATTTTGCATGTTTGGGATATTTCTTTGCACCCATTTTGTAGGAGTATAATTCTGTCGAGCTAATGAGGTGAACTGCCAGCAGATCTACCTATGAAAAGGCCGCTAGTCTATGAGGTTCCAATTAATGGAATTTGAATCATACTAGCCATTAGATTACACACCAGTTCAGAATTCACTTAAAAGAAAAAAAAATAAAGATAATTAGAGATGATTTTGCAATTTCATCACATTCGACACTGACATCATCGAATTGATCTCAAACAATTTTCAATTCATGAAGTGAACACTGTTGAGTCCTGCCGAAAATACCAGTTGTTGTTATCTCAAAATTGTGTCTGCCAACTCCCACTAGGCTGTTGCTCATCATCTACAGCCACCATTTTATTTCACCACCTTCACCTGCCAGAAACACTAAAAACAAAAAAATCCTGTCTGAGAACCACTGCAGCTTCTCATTCATCACTCATTGACAATCATCAGCAATCACCATCGACTTTCACAGCTGCCACCACTTTAAAAAGGAATCCCAATGATAACATATGTAAAGGAAGAAGAAAACTTTCATTTAACTCATCCAAACAGCACAACCAACCTGAAAACCAGACCCTAGACTACAAATCAAAACCATTGTTCCTCAAAAGGACTTCAATTGAAAATCTTGCTGAATTTTCTAAAACTACCCACTCAGTCAAGATAGATGAAACCTTCAAAAAAAACCCAACCAAATTTTACCTTTCCCTAAACAAATATAGAAGAAACGTTGTCCTTCATGTAAAATCCTCATAACTTCACTCACCCTAGGCATCTAACCTGAATCATAATATGAGCAATGGGCATCAGTGATAACTGTTTGATGTTCAAAGGTCACCAGGAAAGCCTTATCTAGACTTCCTCAACTGCTACTGATCATAGTGCTGAGATTCCTTGACAAAACAGTTCTTCCTGAGCAATTCAAAGTTGAATCAGCAAGCCACCCTCTTCTTCATTCTAAAATAACAGAATTGCTAGGAATGCTGGGAGTAGCATGCTGGCATTTCTTAGGTTCACGTAGCCACAACAAAGAAAGAGAATTTGGCTTGGGAGAGGTTTTAGCAAAGAAAAAACCTCCGGCATGGTGCATTTTGCTATTCTGTGTTTTGTTCAGAAGGAGAGAAATAAAATAGTTTGTTTTGCTCTGCGAAATGAAGGAGTCTTACACAACAGGATCTTGAATCCGGCTAAATTTCAATACAGTTGGTTGGGTGTGTTTCTTTTCAAGGAAGAATGTCTTCTTCCCTTCTTCCATTTTACTTTTGTTGAACTTCATTGATCATGTTATATTGTAGTGCATGGATATTTCATAAATATGTTATATTGTAGTGCATGGATATTTCATAAATGAAACTATACATGGAATATGCCCCTTGAGTTCCTCCTGTACAATTTATACTTTAACTGAGACAAAATACAAAGAAACCTCAAAGGCTCCAACAATTCTCCACATTAAAAACATAAACAGAAGTTGCAATCACTGACCAAACATATCAGAACAAGCATGGATTAAAGAAAAAACCAAAACTACAATCCGAAAAATTAGAGATCAAGAATATTATTATTCACATTTCTAAATGTGCCAAATTGTAGTGTAGCCAACACACATCACAAAACATGGTTCTTGAAGTAGAGCATAAGATTTTTTTAAAAACATTGTTAAAGAAATAAAGGCCAACCACTGCATGAGGCTCCTAAAACATGAGATTTGGGAACAGTCATATATATATGCTGCCTTATCTCTGGAAGCAAAGAGGCTAATTCGATGGTTTAAACCTAGTGACAATCATACCCAAAAATTGGAAGTTTCTACCTAGATTTTTATAACATGGATAGAAATGATTAAAGAAAAATGGTTGGTGATTACCACAAATCATGGCAATGACTACAAAATTTGGTGATTTGAAATCTATCCTAAATCGATCCAAGAAAGATGTGTATACTCTATTGGAATTAAACATTGTAGAAATAAATTAACATCCAAAATTCTCTACATGGTGTCACAGCTTGTTAGAATTTTCTGGGTCTGCTTATTTTTTCTTAGTATTTTTCCTGATTACATATTCGACATCTTTTCCTCTACAGAATTTTCTCCGAACTTTTTCTGCATACTGATATGGCAGAGTTTTTCTTTTTTGCAGAATTTTCTAAGTCTGATTGTCTTTTCTACATCATCTATCATTAATGTCCATTGTGATTTGTTTGTCAACAATCTGGCCTTCTGGCCAGTTTTCTTGTCTTCTGGCCTTCATTGTCATTGTTCCATCCTAATCTCATATTTGCCCAAACTTTTTACCTACCAGCCTACAACACAAACTTCATGACATATTCAACATTTAGCTATCAAAGTTACTTGAATTAAGAAACAATTGGCGAACTAGAGGCCTTAATCAATCAAACAAGCCAAACCACACTGGTTTGCTCCTGTGTTCAACAAGTGATATCTGCAAAGGTCTAATGGCTTATTCAGAATGTTTTTCAAAACCCAAGATCATTGATTTAGGGATCTCAAATGAGATGACCTGTACTCATTTTTCATCAATCATACACCTCGTGCAGGGAAAAACAAATTCTACAGCTGATGGTAATGTGTACTATTACCAGCCAAAGATTGATTCCCTTGACATAACAATTAAAATATCAGTATTGGTGTCAAACACTCTGCGTATAAATATTGGACGTTGTGGATGCAAAAAAAAAAAAAATATGAATACATCAACGTTAATTAGAAACTAAAATTTGGCCATCTTTAATTGTATGTCTACATACATATAGAATAGTTTTAGTTGATATCGATATTAAGCTTGATAAATATCATTCTAAGTGAAAAACATATTCTCAAACTTTTGATCATTGCATAATTCATACCTCTAAAAAACAGGCAGATTTCGACTACTTAGAAGAATTAGATATGCTTAAAAGTGTTGATCTAGGCTTCAAGCTAGAGAAAGCAAATAAATGCCGACACATCCACCCGTGTCGGTGGATAGAGACAAAGCTCACCAAATATCAAAATTGTTCATCAATTTTCATTCCCTCGATGTGTCACATAGGACCTAGCAACGGGGAGGAGGAAGGCAATTGAGCATGCTAAAGAAAATGATGGGCCCTACTAATCTGAAACCTTTTGTGAAAATGGTAGCATCTTGAGCATGGCATGCCTACCAAAGAAAGAATATGAAGTACTTTGGCACAAAAGGCCTAGGTCATCCTTCATTTTCCACCATGATAAGATTCCTCTTGTGATCCTATAAACTATCTTTACATTAAAAAGCTTGTGACTAGGCTAAACATTGAACTACTATTGGACCAATAAAAAAAGGATGCTTGACTCCTTTTAATCTAATTCATACTAATGTTCAGGAGCACCTAGAATTTTTAATATATCCGGTGCAAATTGGTTAGGGTTGTTCACTGATGATGGTACAAAAAGTGACATAGGTTTGTCATCTTAAACACAAATATGAGATGAATCAAATCTTTCTTATTTTTCGTAAAATGATTTGAAATAAATTTGGAACTGCAGTCTATGTTCTTCACTCTGATAATATAAGGGAGTACTTCAATGAGTTCACATCCAATTGTCAAATGGAAGGGATCAGTCAACAGCCTTCATCCCTTAATACTTGACAAAGTAGAGCTGTTGAGAGAAAAAATATAGGCAATTGCTTGAAGGTGCTAGACCACTCTTTTTCCAAATGAGGGTGTGAAACAACACTCGTCTTGCATTTAGAAAATTTGATATCATTCTCCTTAAGTATTCAGGAGTGTCAACTGTGAACAAAACTTGATCCTAGAGATTCAAAATGTATCTTCCTCGGCTATTCTCGAACCTAAACCTTGGTTAGAATGTTGTCTTCAGGAAATCATTCTTCTCCATTCGCAGCAAAGGATATCTAGACTGTAAATTGATTTTTGAAACAGACACTTGTTGTAAGAAAGATAGAGGCCGAGTGACCCAACTATATAGGTCAATAACAGGGAACGTGGGGCTCCCAAGTGAAAAATGACTAATTGTATCATATTTCCTTGTAACTTGTCTCTTAATTCTAGGTTGGAGTTAATTTTCATCAAGAAATTAATGTAACTCAATATTTCCATTTTTTTTTGGATCGTATAAATAACGTCAAGCAGGACTTTCATGCTGGACATACAAATTACTACAAATATAAACATAAATGATGAAAACTGCTAATACATATAAACATAATCAACTCTGCAATATCAAAACTATTAAACACAACATAATAATCATTCTTCCAGGCAAGGAGGGACACAAGAATGATAGTGTTTGTCAGGAACAAGATTGAAAGAGAAACTGGTGCCAGAGAGAGGGCTTGTTGAATCAGGAGAGCAGTTTGTTTGCATTTGCAGTAAGTATAAAGACAGAGAAGCATGCACTGGCATCTTGTAAGCAATGATCATAAAACTGCAGTGGTTGTTTGGAGTGGAGTGACAAAAATTCTCTAGACAGAACTATTTGGATTTGATTCAGGTAATAAGCAATGCTTAATGAAGCCAACAAAGAAGAGAGAATGTATGAAATATCGGGCAACATCCAATATAGAGAGTTCCCCGATACTAACATTCTTGATACCTCACAGAAAATTACAATGTCTCCATATCGACAATATATTGGTCAATACTACAAATTGCATAAAAAATTTAGCTTCTTATATGTCCGATATTAAAACATATTGCTTAATATATCCAACGCCGATATAACCGCAACAAATACTAAACCACCCCTCCCCAAAAAAAAATGTTAGGTAGTTACTTATCCAACCTATAGCAACATCCATGGATTCCAATGGAAGACAGAAAGACGGGATGTTGGAGTGGGATTTGAAATTCAATCTAAAACAGCTTTCTTTTGTAGAATGTTTTCGACTACAATTGGAGGCGACAAAAATGATAAGGGAAATAATAATTTGAAAGTACATGGAGAAGAGATGATGACATGTATCTCACATGAGAATCCGATAATTTTTACCATTTTCTTTCTAAATATAGTAAATTGCTAATCTGCTTGTCAAGATGTGAAGCATTTTTATACAATTATGGAATGAACATAATTAGGGTACGCACTAGATGATAAGAATCTCATAGCCAGCTCTACAGTTGATCATGGAAAAACAAAGGTAAGAAAAAATGGAATTAGCTGAACTCAACTAAGGATTAAAGAAATTTGAACCATTCCTTTACCCTTTTTATTTTTCATGTTCTTATAGGAACATAAAAATAAGTTGGAGTACTTTATCTAAAGAGAATAAATAAGATACATTAAACTGCATCTGCCACACTCCCCTTCCCAAAAAAGGATTAAAAATTTCAAAGACAACGTAAACAGTGTAAGCACTATTACATCTTATTGGCAAGTGCAAAATAATACTCTAATTTATAAAACAAACAGGAGAAAAAGATCCAAACACCACATGCTCCAAAATCTATGACAATGCAAATTATGAAATAGAAGCACAAAGTTGCACATACCACATCTTTCCATTGCTATTGAAGCTTCCTCCACAGGGTAGCCCATCTCGGTCAAAAATAACAATTTCTGCTCTTTGTCAGACAGAGGTGCTGAAGTATCCTGCAACAGGAAAACAATAATTGCCATTGTCAAACATTAGATACATAATTCAAAAGTTAAGCAGTTTATTTATATGATGTATTGTAAGTGATAGAGAAAGATTTTTGAGTTGAAACAAACCCATACAGTAAATTCCCAAAAAAAGTATAGCTGAATATTATTGCAAGAAATCGTCATTGTGACAATAATATCATACATTGCATATGTGATAACCATCAAGCCTAGACACCATTTAAGATGCGACACACATTTCCTTTGGGCAGGGGATAGTGAATATGGTAGGTGAAAAGCAAACATGCAGGCAAACCAAAGGCTACAAATAGTAGCAGTAAATGATTGCTTTACAAGAAAGGGCAATTGCGGAAGCTGTCCAGTCACCTCAATTCCAGGACAGCTATCTGAATCTGAAATATCATCCGCATAGTTTTCCTCATAATCTGAGGACCAGAGATCAGAATGTGGATCTATCTTCTGATCAAAATTAGCATCTTTATCTCTATGAGGAGAGCTTTCAGCATCTTGCTGTTCCTGCCCAGAGTTCTCCAGGGCCTAGAAATTATCAATGTGAGATGCATCGGAGAAGAACAAAAAAATGTGCCTTCATATCTTGAAAGTAACTCCATTTCAATGAATGTAATCTGAGTTTTACATTATGCGGCCAGCAGTAAAAGTAATAAGAAAATTACAGGAAATAACTATAATTTTAAAGCGATTAAAAAAATAGAGGAAAGTAGCACCATTCAGACTGCACTGCATGCATTTTTACACCCCTTAATTGCTGTTGTATAAAATATCTGAGTTCACCATAGGAGAGAATATAAGAGGGAAAAAAGCAGAGGTGTTATGGGAAATAGTTCTACAAAAAGCAATGAATCAACAAAAATAAATTGACTATATTTATGAGAGAAAGGCTGCCATGTTCACCATTAGCTGGAGGTAGGTTTATTGGGAAATGAGAAAACAGAGTCTAAGACCGTAAAACCAATATAATGAAAATAACATTTATTTATCTTTTGCTGTACCCAGACGTGACTCAAAATAGATCATTCAGAGCTAAATACCACATTAATAGACTTAATATATATAACCTGCAAGGCAGCCACTGTGTGGCAGTCAGAATCGTGTAATACAGCATTAAACAAAAATGTGAAAAGGTTAAAACCAAGTGGCATAGAGTACAAGTTCTTTTTCCCCATTCTCATCATTCTTGTCAGTCAGTGTTTCTTCAGCCAAAATCAATGTCATAAATTTTCTAGTCCATGCATATCTAGAAATTGTGAACTAGTTATTAATCATAATTTAAAATTCCCAGCATTTTCTGCTGAATTCCTCACAAAATTAGGCAGGCACACATTATTATGAACTAAGTGAAAAAACAACTAGAGGCAAGTGACCAGCCAGATGAGCTTGCCTTGAGCTTGAGCTATTTGTTTGACTTTGGCTCAAGAGCCACTTTGCTAGACCCATAAGCAATTTGAGTTTTACTGTAATCTTTGGAGAAACTTATACCAACTTTTCAATTCTCAAACTTTTATGGATATATTATAAAGCACAGGTAATAATGATTGACAAAGTCGATAAAAGATAACATGGGGAATGCATGTTCTTTAAGTTTTGCAAAATTTGCATAAGGAGCCATATTATGGTGATTTTTTTCAGCTGAAAGGGCACAGATAACGAGCAGCATATGTGAACAATCAGAGAACCACAAGGAACAGTGATCTAAACTCATTTTCTAGGCTCAACTTTTAGCATCATGCTTGAGTTTGGGAAATTTCTTTAATAAAATGTTCAACTCTTTGTTTTATCGAGTCGAATCTGAACTGAACAAAACTGCTGTGCTCATTTGCAGCCCTCATAATGTAATGTAGTTTGGTGTAGACCTGACCAAAACCAAGCTATCCGATCGGCCCAATCCAACCAACAGGAATTTTATAGGATTTATTCTATGTATAAAAGTGTTATGGACGGGTATGGTCACAAAATTAGGCCCAATTAATTTTTTGAGCCGAGCACGGTCACAAGTGAAAGCATTCAGTTTGGCCCAACCTAGTCCGAATTATAATTTTATTTCGTAAATATAGATTTATTATTTTAAATAAATATCAAGTTTAAAAAATTATTTTAATAGATTATATTTTTGTATAATTAATGATTTCTTATGTAAAGATTTTTTATTAAAATATACAATTATGAAATATTTTATCCTAAATACTATAATTTTTAAAACATAGTATAGTTTTGGGTATTTTTTATGTAAACATAATTTTTTAAATAAACATATTAAAAATAAAAAAAATATCTATTGACCAACCTGAATTGGCCTAATTCGGCTCATGAACGGGTGTAATTAAAGCTTCTAGCCCAGTTAACCGAGCATTGGTCCGGCCTGATTTATCAGTCATAAATTTTTATCTAAACTCAATCCATGTTTAGCTCGATCCTGGTATTGATTAGCAGTGGTTTGGTGATAGATGTAAAGTTTACAAATACTGAGGTGGCCAAGAGACTTGCATGAAGCATTTTCTTTTCAAGAAGACTTATTGAGGATTTGATTCAACTCCCACCGACCCACCCACCCCACACACATAAAGCAATAGGGAATGCCATTGTGAGGGTCAACCCCTTCCTGTAGCAAGGTGAAGGGGGGTGCATAGACTAACTGAACTAACCTCATGACCTTGATATGATTTTTTCTCACTTCAATGATGTATGTAGTCTAACATGTTCCACTTCTTTCCACACATTACAGTCATAGGCTCTCGAGACCACGGTCAACATCCAAGCAGCACCAACTTAATTTTTTAAGCTGGTTCTTGTCTCTTTTTGTTTAATCATTCCATAGCAAGTTTCTTAGATATTATTTGTATAAATTAAATAGTTTTGAAGCAGACCTGGATCACCTGCCAGTTCACAATAAACACTACCTCCTTGCTCATGAATTAAAGCACACACATGATAACAACAACTATAACAATAACAGTGCAGCCTTATCTTCCACTAGGTGGGGTACATAGAGAACAAGAAAAGCACATACATGATCAACTCAGCGATCCTAAAGCAGGCAGGCTCATTCTAAGTCTTCCTGATATGATTAATTATCTACGATAACATACAGATGCTTCCATATAATATAAGCAATTATATTGAATGAGAAAAATGAAATTTATATGCAATAAATGAAATAAAAATACTATTTCAACCAGCAGCTTTCTGCAGAGGAGAGCCAAATAATCCAATAGTTTATGTTGTCATAGAAATGACATTCACTTACGTCCTTGACAGAATTCGTTACGGTAACTGTGCAGAGATATACAATTATGTCCAAGGAACACATACAATCACATCTGTAAAAGGGGAAATGAACACGAGGTCCTGCCTTAAGAGTGATGAGGAACAGAAGAATAGGTCTTGGCACGAGGCTTCTTAGATGTATATTTACGGTATTGTTCAGCAGTGAAAGGATCAATATTAATAAACTTAAAACAATCTATTAGTTATGTAATCTTTCTCCCAGCCTTGGTATGTAAATCATGCAAGCACAAGGCTGAGTTTTCAAGAGTCTAAGTTCATCAAGATAATGATTCAATGAAGTCCGTGTAATACAAGAAGAGTCATCATTCTCAGAGAAATTTCGCTAATTAACTTTGTAACCACGTTTACAAACTCAGTAAGAGGCAAAACTAAGGAAAGAGGACTACAGGGTGAAAGAAGTATTAACATAAACAATCCCAAAGGAGTCTTGCAGCGGGGGCTAGTTAACAGGATAATAACAAGCCAACTCCATAGGCAAAATCCCCCAACTCCCTATATTCTTTGAGTATAGTTGTGAATGAGTGTTGGAAGCAAACCAAACATTCACACAGGTGTCACATTATATCCAAAGGGTTTTTCAAAAGTAGCAAAAGGGCCTGAGATCCATATCTCACCTAATGGATGTGGGGAAAGTCATACAGTCTAAAAACCTCCCTAATAATAATTTCGCAAATGTGCCAAGTCAGATGCTTTCCAGCAAAAGATAAATTGACGTATTTTTGAAAAGCTATCACCCACTGCCAGACTCAAATCATGTTGTGTCATCCTCAATAGTTTGGGACAAAGCCAATGCACATGTCTCTCCAATGAACAGTGAGATGGCAAAGGGAATGCAAGCCAATGTTTCTTTTCCTAGTTTTAGCTAACTCACAAATGCCCAGCAACATCCCTCTAGATTGGCAGCCAATAAAACCTATCTTCCACTAAACTAGCCAGTCTGTCACAGAAGCAATTTAAGCAAGGAATGGAAAAGGAGATGAGAAGAAGAGCAAAGAGAGGGATAGAAGAAGAATTAAACAGAAAAAGGGAGAGACCAGATGAGAGGGAGGAAGAAATCCCAATAACAATATTTTCATATTCTAATATCAACAATGGATTAAAAATGTAGGCCTAGGTGCGCTTATATAGGCATCCATTCTAAAACTAAATACGAAACAAAATTTTAATCAATATTCCTCAAATAAATGTCCAAAGACTTAATGAAATTAAATCCTAATAAAATAATCGATCGCCCAAGATAAAAGATAATAGCAGAATACCCTAAATCCTACCCTAGAATATCAAATCACAACATACCTAGATCTTCTCCTAAAATAAGAAATCACAATTATTTTCAGCATACAACAGAAAAATGAGATAATTCGATCGTTGATCTACCCATCAAGACTATTCTGCATCACTAGGTGAACAATCAACCCTCCTATATGCATTTCCCAAACTAGAACTACTGTCAGTGGTTCCAAGTAATCATTGTTAACAACAACAACCTCGTGTTCTCTATTCTGCAGTCAACCTGAAGATGCTTGAGGACAAAATTCTACTAACTAATGGACTTTAAACATCTAGCCCGTTTTCCCTAGGATTTAATGCAAGGTGTAGTGCTCAAAATAAAGCCACTCTAGGGTTAATAAATAATGATCTCAATGTGTGAGGGACTGATGTACAGCATTGAAGTTCTTATAATAAATGCCCCATTCTCTGAGGGCCATCCAAGCTTTTATCAAGAAAGGCCATTGTTTCTCTATCCTGGGACATGACTCCACGGATGGAAATCCAAAAAAGCATAGCGATTCACAAGCAATATTTTGAATCCATTGCCAGACTGAAACTTAATCATCCCAAACCTGCAGAATCTCAAAGGCTCCTATAGTAAGAAAGCAGCATATCATCAGCTTCAACTGATTTTAACTACCCTAAAGGCTTTAGCATCTAAAGATATATCAAACCTCCCATTTCTTCAAGGGATTAGTTATGGAGCCATGATGATTCTGAAGCCTATAAGAAATCTCCTATAAAAGGTAGCTACTCTATTAAACCTACAAGCCTCAGAAACAATAAGAGATACAACCACAGTAACATAACACTTGCTTTTCCAGTATTAATTGTCACATCTTCAGAATCAATGTAAACTGGTAAACATTTGATGGTTAGCTTAAAACTTGTGTTACCCAAAGAGTGGACAAAATCTAATTTCTGATGAAGGCCTAGGTGCTCCTTCTTTGACTAATAAAGTGTAAAATATCACCAAAATAGAGGACAAGAAACTTGCAAATGAATCACTACAAAAATGGGTCATGGTCATGGCCATTATGAGAGTAGCAGGGGCATGGGAAAAGCCAAATTCACGACCATAAATCTAATTAAATCCTTCAACAGGGATATATAACCAAAGTGAATTGTGATGCCTGCTCCCACCCATGTTTTGCAATACAATGCATAAACTTAGTTTGGCTACAATGCAAGTTCAGATTTAATTATAATCTTCATCAAATTCACTTTTATTCCTCTTATATCTCCAAGCATTTCCAAACATGAATAAGGATGCCATCTGATCCTAAAAATTTTTCATTTAACATCAAATCCTACAAGAAATTTTTTGTGTTTGTTTCCGATGTGAATTCTCTATTCAACACCACTATATGGCTTCATGAAACTTATTAAAGTAATTTTCTAAACTTTCAGTTATATTTATATATATTTTTGCAACTTACACACTATGTTTTCAGAACATAAAATGTACATACTAACATAAATGAATGCCTAACTTCATGTAGATAGATAGGTATGCCTCTCCCTGTGTGTGTGCACGTATGTGAATGCTTCTATATGTATATGCATGCAATTCATCCCTTGTGTAATCTCATATCTAAATAATCATTGATTTTGTCTTCTCCAGTACCCTGGAAAAGGCTGTCATGCAACATTATGATGAAGACTTTAGAAGCTTAGAAGCAGCAATATCAAAAGCCAAAATAAAAAAAAAATACATAATGCAAGAATTACAGAGTCACAAACTCACTGAATATGTAAGGAGAGTTTCCAGTATAGTCTCCGTATTGTCTTCTCCTGGACATTTGTCAAGAAAGCAGTAAATTATTATATTTTTGTTTCTTAATATATAAAGGAAAATATTATGCTTTCCTTAAACAACTGAAAAACAAACAAAGTGAAAGATTATTACCATTTTCCTCAATAGCTTTTCTAACCAATTTGTTAGAAAACCCCATTCCCACAAAATGGCAAAACAAATTTGAGCTGGACGAAGGGCCAGCACATGAGCTTTCCTTGGGGATCACAAAAATGAAACAAATGTCACTACAAAACCAAAATATAATTCTCACGAACATGGGCATTATCTACACAGTCCTATAAAAGCGGGAAAAAAAAGGAGCATGGTAGGAAAGAACAGCAACCAAAAAAATAAAAAAGAAAGTTGTCTTGTGTACATTGAAAATTTCCTTTTAATGTTGATTGCACATGGGCATCCATCTTGCACTGCACTTCACTAGCCATATCAGAATGCAGCAGAAGCATCATAGAGACAAAAGCCAAATCTGGATTAAAGCAAATTCCTTGAAAAGGGAAATTATGTACCAAACAGAGCCCAGATAGGTGCAACCATAAATGTTGTCCATTCAAGGGACAAAATGTTTTGGTCTGAACTGACAAGTTACAGAAGAGGTTGATAAAATGGAGAAAATAATGTAAAGATTTGAATTGGCAAGGGCTGAACTCTGAAAATGTGTTTTACACTGAAGGGATCAGAAATGGTATTCCATGTATTTGGTGGATATTAAATCATTAAGTATAATTGTAAATTAGATGGTGAGTGTTATCGCAACTGCAAGGTTACTCCATTGTAACCTAAAGTCACAGGCTCAAATACGAAAATAACCTTTCTATAATAAAGCCAAGTACATTTGACCCTCCCTAATACGATCTAAAGAGTTCAACTACACGAATCACTTGATGCCACGTTTTCCTTTCTTTTCGATATATGAACTATGATAAGAAAGGGCATGCCTCCATTAAATTCCCTTCTGTAAAGAAAAAAAAAAAATGCAACTAGAAGTTGATTTTTGGGTGTAATTTCATTACCACTCATTTGTAAATATATATATATATATATGCAACTAGAAGTTGATTACAAATTAATAGTATCCCAAAGAACTTACCTCACAACAAGCTGATAGGTTTGTGCTACCATTACCAATATTAGTTACAGCAGATGTAGAATCAGTGAGTGGGTCCTGAATTTCTAGCTCATCATCAGTGTTCCAACTAACATTATCGCTCTCATCCTGAAATGGTTTCCCGCCCTACAATTTCGAAGCATCACAAAGCAAGGAGAAGATTTAAGTTTGATTTTGCATAAAGATGACAGCAACTGCTAAATTCTTCAACACACAATTAGCATTCTCCCTTAGATCAAATAACATTT
>JAOVVI020004390.1:0-17691 GCA_028571085.2 Nepenthes alata | reverse complement strand
AAAAACATATATTGTTAATAATATTTTTTTTATATTTTTCCAAAACATTTCCCATGTTGCCACTAATTTTAAAGTACATAATTTTATTATATGTAAAATTTTTTTTATGATTTAAATTTAATGGGCCTAGTACCATGGGCAGGTCCAGAGTCCAGATCACTGTAAATGGTGGCCCATCAAAAATTTCACCAAAGCCCAACACGTAATCCGGCGGCTATCAAACATGGCTAGTAGACGGCCCATGCGCTCTAGCAGCAATTGCCCTGCCAACCAAAGGAATATTCACAGGATATCCACCAACTCGGTGAATATTGCCTCTGATTACGCTTTCGCTTCCAAGAAAGAAACTATCATATGTGGCCACGACAGCTTGCTACAACCAGCTTGACGGATCCCTGCGGAATATCCATCGCCATACAGCGCATCTCCTCCAAAATGGCAGCTGCCATAGCTGCCATAACTCAGGGCCAGTGACTGTGTTGTCTCTACACTAGCTCTGGTCCCCCACGTTGCCAAGCCAGTAAGAGGGGGCTCGTCGAGGGTGGCACTGTTAGCCTCTCCATCTTAAGCCAGACTAGAGAATAGCAGGCGCCTCACTCTGCATCAACAGAGCACGAGAATCTTCCTCTCCTCCGAAAAGCACTTCTCCCGCAAGCGTGCCTCGCATAGAGCCGTCCCTCAGCCAGGCGCATCTTCAATCCGTCCTTCGATATGGCACACCTCCAAGACGCCCCTCCACCAGGCGTCTTAGAACCGGACTCACCTCTCCAGCCGATGCACTGGTCGGCCACCGATCCCACTAATCCCCAGGCTAGCCACCTCTCTAGGCCGGCCATTGACTGACCTCCTTTTCAGCTTACCTCCAAGCCAGTCTGCATTTCCAAACAGGCCTAGGGTCGAATAGCCCTCCATCCAAGAAGTTCACTTACCATCCAGGAAGGCCACCCACCATCCAGGAGGCCCATTCTCCATCTAGGAGGTCCACCCCCCTTCCTGGAGCTAGTCCTCCTCTATTGAGAGAGGTCAGTCCTCCATCCAGGAGCTCGGTCCCGCAGTTTAGGCAAGCCGCCCTTAGTGGACGTATTTTTAAATTGTCCATCAGTCGGGTACACTTCTAAGCCATTCCTTAGTGAGCGCACCTCTAAATCGCCTCTCAGCGAACACACTTCAAAGCTGTTCCTTAGCAGACACACTTCTAAGCCGCCCATTGGCAAGCGCACCCAAAATTCTCAATCCACCATAGTATGCATCTACGTATTTTTTTACATCCTCCTACCATTTTTTTATTTTCTGGAAAAGATTTCTTACTTAAACGTCGAATAATATACTCTATGACCTCTTGTTTTTAGTTATATTACGCAGGATCCAGGTTTAGAGTTACCTATCCAAACTCGTGTTAGTTTGACCCAAAGAGGAAGATCAAACAGACTTCTAAATCCAACAGCAACCCGAATCCTGAAGATGTATCAAAATTTATAATTATTAAATTATGCAATGATAAAACTTATCGTTAATAAATTTATCATTGCCAATAAACTTTTGTCAATTTTTAGTATCTTGGTCCAAGCATAGTATAGTTTTGATCTTTTATTTATACCCACTATTGAGTTGTTTCTAATGTCCATCTGATATTTAATTTATGAGTTATCAAAACTATTAAATAAATGAATCTCATAAAGGAGCACATTCACGATTCTACTAACAATTCTTAAATGTTGAGACTATCCGAACCATTCACAAGACTAGACAAAACAAGTTCGGTCAAGTTCAAGCTCGACTTATTCATCTAATGAGATTTAAAATTAGACTCGGGTACTGCTCTTTTCATATAAATAAACAACTCAAGTGAGTCTTTGCCGAACCAAACCTCTGAACCGCTTGCCAGCGGCTTAGCTCATACGTGACCCTAGCTTGTGGCACCAATTGCAACCGGCTAAGGAAGTTTTTTTCTGCATGCAAACATAGAGATTATCACAGGGGTAATAAATTATCACCCACCCCCATCATTTGTGTTGGCTGAAAATGAAGCGGTCTACCGTCACAAGCATAAAAGGGATCGAAGAGAAGGAATGAAAGAATAATGATAACTGATATTTACGTGAAAAACCCTTATGAATTAAGAAAAAAATCACGGGACGTTAAGTCTAAAAAATTACACTATGTATGAGATAGAGATTACAAAAACAGTAAGACAAAAATACACACACACAGTTAGACCTTCTTCCTCTCCTCTGTTTTCTTCTTTTTCACACACACACTCACACTCTGCTATTTTCTCTTATGCTCAACGCACTCTCTGTGCTCTGCTGTCCAACAACTTGTTGCCAGTTGTCCACGACTTCTCAGTCATTGCTGCAGTCAAGTCCCTTGGCCGTCTGTGCCCATTGACTATCACAAGAGTCTTCCGGTGTTCCTTGGTTGATTCCATATCGGTAATACCAACTGGTAAGTTCTTTCTTCCTATCTGGTCAATCATGTTGACCGACAACTCAAAGGCGCTCCAATATTTTCTACTCCGACAATACTATCAAGAAATCATCTCCTGATTTCATTTTCAGCCTTTGCCGGTCAACATTCCGTTGACCAGATCCGGTCAAGCTTCTGTTGACCGTCCTGCACAGCCATCCGGTCAACCTTCCTGTTGACCGTCTTCTGCTACCATCCGAAAAACTTGACCGTTTTTCATGGCCATCCGGTCAATCTCTCGTTGACCGTTCTGCACAGCTATTCGGAGAACTTAACCGTTCTCCATAGCCATCCGATCAACTTAATCGTTCTCCATAGTCATTTGGTCAACCTTCTTGTTGACTATATTGACCGACTAATGTACCCCGATGATAAACTAGTTTGTTGAATCACCCACAAGAAAGTGACCATATGCCAATAATCTAAACAGTAACGATTCTGAGTTTGGCCTGTTCCAGCCATCATCAGCTGCTTCAGCACAAATATTGAAGAACTTCGTTGGAGGGGCTTGGATTGTGAATCCACTTCTACCAGAAATTAAATTCAAGATTAAAGAAGAAATTCTGTGAGAATAAGCAAGAGATAAATTCTGTAGCATGTACTTGTCCACCAATTTTTTTTTGTTTTTTTTAAAAAAAATATATCTAATAAAATAAGAATAAAAAATAAAAAATTACTACCCTCAAATATATATATTATAATACACATTTTTCATTAAGTTTATTTCCTGTAATTTCTATATAATCCAAATATGAAAAAAATATTATTTTTATTTTTATTTTCTTTCCATTAAACTTTACTAGAATCAAATAGACCCCAAATAAATAGTAAGATTACTCTACCATAACTTAAATTAAAATCATTACTTACAAAAAAAACAAAAGACATACATTGAATCATGTAACTTTATATGCTAACTTTATATTTGAATCATTCAAATTTGAATAGCTTAGAGATCACAGCATGATTTGGTCAGCCATTATGAATCATATCGAATATGCATATGCCAATCTCCTGTAAAAGCGATGCACAAAATTCTCCCACTTTTGTATTTTATGCAGAACGACGTGAAAGAAAAAGGAAATTACCTGATCAATGTCAAATAATTGAAGCACTTTTCTTCACCTTTGTACACTTTAGCCACCATTCAAATACACTTAAAAATAATGTGATGTCCATGGTACAATTACATTATCCCAAATGACATAGCATATATTTAGTTAATTTTAAAATGATTAAATTGTTGGCGCAAGCGCGGAAGGCACGGTGACCGAGCGGATAAAGTTCTCGGACAGCAACACAGAGCAGAGCTCTCGGACGGGCGCCAAAAGTAACGACAGGAAAAACGGAGAGAACACACGAGATTTTAACGTGAAATCTTTCTTCAAATAAGGAAAAAACCACGAAAGAATACACTATAAAATGATTGTTTACAAATGTTAGCTACACAAGTTTAAACGAAAAGAAAACAATCTCAAGTGTACAATCTTTCTCTAAAAGTATTTCTCACTCTATCCTTACAATAAAACTTGCCCACAGCTCTTTCAAGGCTCACACCAAGGACACAGCACAAGCTCTCCAAAATCTCTTTGGCAGCACACGCATACATCTTCATAAGCAAGGGCCCAAGCCTTATATACACATGGGCATGGTGGACAGCCAGCCACCCTACTGGCAGTAGGGTGGCAGGACAACGCCCTTAGGCCTGCCATGACAGGCGCACGCCCGGCCTGCCATGACCGGCGCACGCTCGGCGTGCCAGATGGCAGACCTAACATATAAAAAATTATAGCCGCCACAACTTCCAATCAGAATAGGTGACCAACCCACCAGCAGAATGCGGCTGCAGCAGACCTACGAAGTTAGAGTCAACGCCTACGCTCTCAGGGTCCTCGTCCATATTCTCAGCAACCGCTCGAACATGACGCCTCAAAGAGTCATCGACCAATAGCAGACTTCTCAGACCAATCATCAACGTCCTCGTCCATTTGCCCCAATGAAGTCCGCGAACATAAATACCACTCGGGAGTGACCCCAACATAAATTTCATAATCTCTTTTAATTTTATTATATTTATAAAATAAGTTATCTTTTTAACGGGCTGAAAATCATATCCACCTTGCATATGAAAATAATGATGATTTCTTAGATAATCATAAAGGTGGCCTCTTTTTCTGACTTGAAAGAGTTTGTTGTTTTCCTGTCATTAATTAACCTCACCCACTTCGAAATTTCATAATTTTAACACAATCTATGACACAAAATTCTACAAACTCATATTAAGAAAAGAGATGACTGTGAAAGGAATGAAATCTTTCCATTTCAAATTCTCAGGAAAAGAACTTTGAATGTAAATTTAAATACATTATTAACATTTAATTCTATAGTATTAAATTATAAAATAACTGATAAAAAAAATTAATCTCATAAAATTTTACAATCTAGCTATACCCATATGAATCTATTAATATAAATAAAAATACCTCTTTTAAGCATATTTCAAAAGTAGCCATCATGTGTGTCCACCACTGAAGTGGCTAAAGGATCCCTCAGAAGTCTACATCATAAACAGTAACAAAACTCATTCATTACCCAACATTAAATCCCCATAAAAGATATTAACCCACTCAATTTACCTACGGCCTTCGTCAACATTTTAATGGCCACAAAATTTGAGCTTGATTTTGCAGTTATATTAACAGCAAAAAAGAAACTATTATTACTATTTGGGTGGGGAAAAGGAAAACATTCATTGATGCTTCGTTATTTTGAGCCATTGATAGAAAAAGGCAATTCAATAATCAGGGTAAATCAGTATATCACCACAGCCAATAATCATGGCCATCCCCTTTGGTTAGCCTATCGGCCCATGCACCGGCCTCTTGACACAATCACGGGTCACCTAGCTAAGTGCAATTAAATATTCATCAAGTGGTTAGGATTAGAAATTAAATTGATAAATAATAGATATTATATCAAATAATTTCAATACATAACTTATAATCCTAATCGTTGAAAGCCTCCCATGGAAAGGGACCATAACAGCTATCCATCCATCTGGTTAGTCATATGTAGTTATAACCCCAGCGAAACACTTTTTTCTGGCTCTGCATCTCTTTTCTTGAAGTATTAGAAATGAAAACAAACAGAACAACGAAAATCAACTGGCAATTCAACACAGGAAGGATACGAGGAAGGAGATTTGCCTTCAAAGGCATCAAGCTTCAGAAGTGCAAGGCATATGGCTGCCATGGATATGGACAAGCGTTTCTGAACAGACTGACAGAACCATTCTTTTGGGTGTCAAAAGTTACTGCCTGCAAAGGCTGCCAGCATTTCTCAGGCAACTTGATATCCCCCAGCAAAATGGAGCAACGGTGAGCTTCTCGGCCAAATTAAAGCCCGCTTCAAGAAGGAAGTTGCAGCGATTCTTGATTGGCTGCTTTCGGCCTACTTATCTTGGATAATTGACAGATCAATAGCTCATGAACTTTCTTTCTCAGCTGCAAAAGCACACAATTTTAAATACTGTCACAGAAACCTAACGTCTGAAGTATTTCTTTTTACCAGAAAACGAATGATACGTGTTCTAATAGCAAAAAGAGAAATCGCTCAATTAAAACTAAATCATACAACAAGGGCACAAAATTATCTCAAATGAATGTCACCATAGCGGTCATCTATAGCATGAAGATGATAGAAGGTCAATAAAATCATCCATTTATGATCCTGAATGGAGGAATAAACCCTGTCACAGGAGGACTGGGAGTTCATTTTCTATTGTTATTGTCAATGAAAAATATAAATTTTATAAAATGTAGTTGCAAATCAAAATTCATCTCAAAGACTACTGCAAGATACCAACAAAGTATTCATAAGGACTTCAACTAAATACTTACTTCTAATGAGAAATCAGGTATTCAACTAAATACTTCTAATTGATACCTGGCACAAGATTGGCTCCCCTTACCCTCTCTCCCCTCTTCGAAGCTCAAACATATGAGGACATATTTGGGAATTCGAAATGTATTTTTATCCACCTAAAAAAATAAATTAATACCCAACCTTCTTATTCTTCTCCCCCCTTACCCCCCCCTCCAAAAAAAAGTAAAAATAGTAAATAATTACTAGTTAAAGCAATTCATATTCCACAAAGTGTTTATCCTTTGCAAATTAAAACACCATCAACATCTAAGATTCATCACATCTTCCTTTTTGATTTTTTCTACTACTCTTCTTGAGGGGTGGGGAGTGAGAAGAAGGAATTTCAATATCAATACACCATTTGGCAGCCTGCAGATATGAAACATAATATCATACTTTGGGACAACCATTGGAAATCCTAAAGAGAATCCTACTGATAATCCGACAGAGCATCTAAATCTTGGATCTATTGATCATCACAAAACTTAAGGACAGTACGAAGCACAGCACCAGCAAGATATAATATTCAGATACAATTGTCATAACTATAGAAATGCTAAATGGAAATCACTGAAGATAAGAATAACAAGGATTTAACAATTACCTCATCAAGGCCTGTGCCACTCCTTACGGAAACTTTAATAGCACCATTAGGCCCCAGCTTCAAATATCTTGCCATATCTGGGTTGTCAGCATCAGAGTCTTCTGTGATGAGTGCAGGAGATTCGTGTAGCAGATCACATTTCGAAACAACATCAAGCCAAAGATGATTGCTGAACCTCTCTCTAATTTCTTTATATGTTGTGAACTGCAAGATTCGTTTTAAACAACCAAAATAGAAAGCTTCATGCAAATACTCATACGAATAAATTTGGCAAGAATTTCAGTCATTACTTAGCCTAATGTACAAACTCCAGGTCTTCCAGGGTCCTGGATTTCAACTTTGCTTTAGCTATATTATCGTATTCAATTTATTTATTTATTTTTATATTTTCAAGAGCTTATCCTCCTGGGTCAAATTGTCAACAGGATTAGTCATTCAAACTTTGCTTTAGTTATATTATCCTCTTCAAATTCGTTTTTTTATATTCTCAAGTGTTTGTCCTTCTGAGTCAAATTGTCTAACAGGATTAGTCCTTCCCCAAATTTATAAGAAATGTGTATGATGCAGAAGCTGATGGCCCATGGTCCTGCAGTAGAGATGCCTCTGGAGAAAGAGATGAGCCAGAAAAGGAATCATATGGACGATTCAAACAATAATGCCATATGACATCTATAGTCAATAGAATCTGCTTCCACCATAACGAAGAGTATGCTATGAAGCAGATTTGGTCATTAATTTGTAGTATAATTAGGTGTTCCTGACTGTTTGATGATTTGGATAGAAAAATTAGATGGATGAATATTTTTTTGGAAAGGGAACACGGTCAACTAGAGAGCAGCAAGCATTGCACTGGCAGCTATTATTTACTTCATCTGCAAGGTTAAAATTAAATGCATATTTGATGACACAGATATCCCCTTCACAGATCATACAGCTACTGCTATATGTGTTAGAGTGTTAAGAGGATAAGTATAAGAGATGAAGAGAAGAGGAAAACCCCACACAAGGGTTAGGCTTATTTATATGTATATATAGGATTATTTACAAGTATCAAAAATACTAAACTACAATTACAAAAAATATATATTCCAAAATAATTCTAATAGTATATTCTAACTCATAACATATACTAATACTCTCCCTCAAGTTGGCGCATAGATATTAATTATACCCAATTTATTACAAATATAAATAACTTAAGCTCTAGTCAAAGACTTAGTAAAAATATTTGCTAACTAATCTACAGTCCTCACATAATGAATATGAATTATGCCCAATTGGAACTTCAACGAATAAAATGAAAACCTTCCTCAATATACTTTGTGCGATTGTGAAATACCAAGATTAATGCAATATGGATAGCTGATTAATTATCACATCACAATTGAAAAGGCATAGAATATTTACAACCAAGAGACTTAAATAATTGCTAAAATCATATAACTTTATAGGTATCATGTGCCTTACTCTTCCATGACATAAGGTTGCCTCCAATAAAAATATAATAGCCAGTGTTAAACTTTCGATCACAAGACAACCTAATCTAATCAATACAAGAAAAGTCATCAACCTAACTATTGTGAAGCCACTACTCCTACCATTACTCTTCATCAATAAGTTAATCCAGGAGGATAATGTTCTATGTACCCAATGAATATCAATATAGAATGTTGTGTTGTCATTGATAATCCATGGAAGATTGTGATGCATTGATGACTAGCAGGGGAATTATAGGAGTATTAATAATGGCTTTGATGACAAGAGAATAAACCATGAATCCATGATTACTATCCCATTTCATCACTCCTAGATATCATATATTTGTATTGATTAAGTAAACATCACTTGTATCTATTTACATTAAAGTGTGATAGTAACTTTAGTACATTAAACACAACCACAACACACAAAATTGTCCAAACAAAGTGTAGGACAGTAATGTGCTCAACAGTGCACTATTTTTTGATGTGTTTTCAAATTTGCAGTGTTTGGATTTTCACTAAACACTCAAATGTTCTTGATGAGAAGAGCATGATCAGATTATTTTTATTACTTATACTCTTTTGAATATAATGAAACTATTTTATCTTGTACCCGTGGACATAACTCTCTTCTCGAGAGTGAATTTTGTAAATTCGTTATCTCGTGTGTACTTAAATTCTTACCTTAATTAGACTATTACAACAATTATGACCATGATCACTGTAAATCAAGCATTGTCCTGGTATACCCTCGAGATATCTCATAAAACGTATCACAATCACCCAATAAGTAACATGAGGGAAAGATAGAAACGGGCTCACAAAACTTTGAGAAGACAATATATGGATGAGTCACAACAAGGTAATTAAGCTTACCAACTAATCGTTGATACCTTTCTAGTTCAATAAGAATCTCCCTATCATCTGGTGATAATTTAAATCATGTATTCATTGAAGTATCACAAGGTTTTGAATCGACCCTACCAATTTCACAAAGTAAATCCATAGTGTACTTCCTTTGCAAAGGAAAGATACCACGATGGCACATAGCTATCTCAATCCCCAAAAAATACCGCAATCCAAAGATCATTGGTCTAAAATTGACTTTGAAAGAACAATTTTAAATTCACAATACCAATACTATCACTATCAATAATCACACAATCATCCATATACACAATGATAGGAATGCACCTAACGTTAAAGTGACGATAAAACACAGAGTGATCATTGACACAATAAGAGAGTCTATACTTACAAGCAGTTACACTAAATCTGTCAAACCATACTCATGATGACTATTTTAAATCATACAAAGACTTCTTTAAACAGAAAACATATCCAAACTCCCCCAAAGTAACGAACCTTGAAGGTCACTCTAAATAAACCTCCTTCTGAATATCACCATGTAAGAATTCATTCTTAACGTCTAATTGATATAAAGTAGTGATGAGCCGTAGCCAATCAGATTAACAGCCAAATAGAAGTTTACTTTGTTACAGGAGAGAAGGTATTGGTATAGTCCATCCTATGAGTTTAAGCATACACTATGGCCTCTGGACGAGCTTTCAACCGAGTTAAAGCGCCATCTAGGTTGATTCACTGTATAAACCCATTTACACTCAATGGGCTTTTTTCCTAGAGGTAAAGAGATTAGCTTCCAAGTGTAATTATGCTTAAATGTAACAATCTCCTCCTCTATAGTAGCTCATCAACTAGGATGAGAAATAATCTCATATATAGATCGAGGTACACTAACAGAGTATATGACAGACACAAAAGCTCGTTGTAAAGATAAAACGTCAGTACAAGATAATGCGGTGGATAAAGGATACTAAGTACAATTGTGATGTCCCTTCTGTAATGCAAATAGAAGGTCCAAATCGGTTTCTTGATCAAGAATAGTAGTATCGAGGTCGGAATAACTGGTTTGATAGTAGTCAACTCAAGATCCACTCTTGAAAAGGAACCAAACACTTAATGAGAACCATAAACATTTGAGTAACCGGAGGATAATGAGGAATATGTAACAAAGATGCAGAAGATACAACCTTATGACATCCTCATATATAAGGATATTATCCTCGAGAGAAATACTCGAAAATCAATCCATTGAGGACACATTGGGATAAAAGTGTGTTGTCTCATAAAATGTGACATCAAAGGATATTAAATAACATCCAACTCTAAAGAGAAATATTGACACCCCTTATAAGTACGAAAATATCCAAGGAAAATATACCACAAAGATTTAGGAATAAACTGGGTCACCTGAGAATGAATATCTTAGACATAACATACACAGCCGAAAATCCTCATAAGAAGAAAAATATAATAACTTGTTAGGAAATAACATATGATAATAAATATCCCTTTAAGGATAGCTGATGGTTCTGATTAATAAGATAACAAGTTGTCAACACTTCATTACTCAAAAACATTTTTAGAACTCTCATTTGGAATAAGAGAGCTCTAAGAGATTATTCTTCCTCTTAACCACTCCATTTTTCCATGTGTTGAGACAAGATGACGCATGAAGGATTCCATGTTGTGTTAGGAATGGCAAAAAAGTGGTAAAAAAGTATTCATGACAATGGTTACTTCATAAAGTATGTATAGAAATAAAGAATTGAGTCTTAATTTCAGTATGAAATACAAAAAATTAAATATAACTCGGCATAATTCTCCATCAAATACAACTAGATAACTTGTGAGTAGTCATCAACAAAGATATCAAAGTAATAAAGTCCCATATTAGATGAATTTGAACATGGTCGCCATACATCTAAGTTTACTAACCCAAAAGGGGCAAAGATGCTTGGATTTATGCGAGAAAAATATAACCTATGTTGAAATTTGGCAAACTAACACGACCCACAAAACAAGTTGGTATTAGATGGCAGAATTTAACATAACTGTTTTCAAACTAAAAACAAATATATGACCTAACTTATAGTGAAGATAAAGGGGTATAGAAGTAGCAAGGAACAAACAATAGGATTAGGGATTGCATCAAACAAGTATAAGCCTCTAGAGTCACAATGATCTCTATCAATAATTTTTCTCAAAGTAAAGACCTGAAACTCACAATGAGTGGATAAAAATATTGCACAACAATTATATTGTCAAAAAAATTTCCTAACTAATAATAGATTGAACGAAAAATTTAGCAAGCGAAAAATCAATAAGAGACACAAAGTCTATGTTAGAAAAGCATAACCAGTACCCTCAATTTTGCAGAGAAGCCATCAGCTAAAGTAATATCAGAAATAATAGAACATAATTGATAATTTGACAAGAAACATGTGATCCCAGTCATATGATCAAAGACATTGGAGTCGATAATCCAATCTCTAGAGGACAGCGAGAGAAAGGTGTAGTTACCAGTTGGAACAAAAGTAGTAACAGTCAAAGTAAGAATTACAACATACTTACCATATAACTATCAACACTTATAAGTATATGATTAGTTTTACCACAATAAAAACTAATCAATCTTCTATCATAGCCTATACCAGCAATACCAAATATTAATTTTAAAGTCATGGATAATTAATATAAAATCACTAAAATTTGGAATCTTAGAGAGTGTGCCACTTTCTACAACATGCCACATAAGCACAACAAGAAGAACAACTTGCTCTTTTGGTAGACAGGAGTGTAGGCACACAAGATAGAGCCCAATCGGCTACACTACCAACGACACACGATAGAGAGCAACACTAGCAACGGAACAAGCAAATTGCATATCAACTTACCGATTAATCAATAAAACTTTGTTTTTCGAAAAAATACAATGCAAACCCGACATAGATTCCGTAAAGGATTGGTAAAACCGAGCACAAAAGGATTGGCAAGCAAAGGAACAACGACAACTACCATAAGCAACAGCGAATAAAACAAGAGAAGCAAAGAATACACCGGCAACCACATCAAATAAAACAAGAGAAGCGAAGAATACCTTGATTTCGTTGAGATCAAGAGAAAATCACAAGAAAGGCAATAGATGTGCTTGGTGTCGCTGTTGGTGAAGCACCACCATGCATAGACGACTTCCATTCACACGTGAAAAGAGCCTAGATCCTCTCAAATACATCGAATTGAACAGGCCAGATCTATGGTTTCGAAAAGGAAACTCTAGATCAAGAAGAACGAACAAAATTTCCCTCAATACATGAAATCAATATGGGGCTTTGGTGCAATCTAGTGATGCGTACCGATTTCTGAGTAAGGTCACCGGTGGAGACAAATGTTATTTTGGCTTTGATACCGTGTTAGAGTATAAGCGATGAAGAGAAGAGGAAAACCCCATATAAGGATTAGGTCCATTTACATGAATATATATGATTATTTACAAATATCAAGAATACTAAACTATCCTTATAAAAAATATAGCATAGTATATCCCAAAACATATTTTAACAGTATATTCTAACCGCTAACATATTCTAACAACATGGAATGCTCTGCAGGTGAAGTTCTTATCTATGAAGGAATCTAGAAGTGAAGTTGATACAAAAACCTTCCGTTGTTCAGGTACTCTGATGTCGTTGTGAGGGCTTGTTGCTCCTTGTGTTATTGTTGGAGATTCAATGATTTTCTGTGTTTTTTACATTTTTGTTTCATCTTGGCTTTTCATGGTTTTCCAAACCAATGATGGTCGGTGGTCTCTTTGTATGTACATAATATTTTGAATATATATACATCAATTACTTATTAGGGGGGGGGGAAGAAGGAGAAGAAAGCCTTTGGGGACAAACTATAGAAGACTAAAAAGAACAGAATCTACTTTATTGTGGATGCTTAATAAACTAAAATGAAGAGGAAGCAAGTAATGTGGATGCTAATAAACAAAAATGAAGAGGAATCAAGTAATGTGGATGTTAATAAACTAAAATGAAGAGTGCATATGCTTTGGCCATCTCAAAAGAACTTCTACACCATGTACACTTCACGTCCAAAGAAATTGCATCATACCTGATTAGAAGGTGAAGTCCCACATACTCCTGACAAGTCATGAACATAGAGTACAGCGGTTGGCAGATTTGTCAGGACAGCAAGTGTAAGTTTTTCCAAATTGTTCCTGTCCTCTTCATTTTAACCAAAAGGGTAAGATAAAAATAAAATTGTGAGCAACGCAGAGCAAAACAAAGCAAAAGCAAGTACGTTAATCATCAGTCTCACTATGGAACAATGATCCTTGAATAGAAATATGAGAAACTCAATGCTTCCCTGACTAATGCAAAAGGACCATGTGGAAATAATATGCATATTTGAAGATAGCTAAATTAGCATTCAAATGTAATCAATACGCAAATTAATTGGTTTTATAAAGCTAGTTATAGGTTGTGTATTATCATTAATTTATGTGATATTCAATTAATGATTCCAAGATTACACTACTTTGTTAACATATTGCACCCACCATCACAACAATCAATAATATCTAGCTATTCCAATTTGGTGCAAGCTCAACAAATAGGAGAGATTTGATTCTATTCTTTCACCCATACTCCCTCTTGAGGGATATATTTTCCAAATTTCATATCATTTGACATCTGTTGCTGCTGTAAATTGAAAAGGTAAATAACCCATAAGCCCCAATTGATAAACTCTTCCCCAAGAGTGATCCATTTTTAGGCACTGACCACAAGAACACAGGTACTTTTCTAACCTTGCCCAGTCTAAGCCAAGGTGTCAGGCACTTGTTATGCCAAATGTCCACAGAAATAAGGAATTACTAATTACTTAATGGGTGTAATTTAATGTCCCCTAGAACTGATGTACAAGGAGGACTTCCAGGATTTCAATTTCTTGAGAGAGGTGGAATAAGGTTCAGAGTAATTTGCAACATAAAAGTGGGTAAGATGCCACTGAATGCAAGTTAAAAACACAAAACAAATAGCAATAGACATGATGGGAAAGTTAGAGATTTAGGTCAAATGAAGTAGAGTAATGGGATGTTAATTTGGTCCCTGGTGAACAGTATTGGGGTATGCTGTCACATATTAAATCGATCGATTGTGGTTTGGGTTACGGATGTGTCTTTACATTTGAAAAGAATAAAAGAAGGCAAATCTTTCCTTGGAAACAATGAGAGCATGATGGAGAGCAGAAAGAAGAAAAAGAATAAAGTATGAACAGAGAGGGTAATCAACAACTTTTGCCATAGCTTGAACATAAAGCACCCAATTTGTCCAGCTAAAGCTTTCCAACAGAACATGAGCATAATGCTCGGGTTCCTAAACCAACACGAATATCTCTTTTTGATTTGTACACAGGACTGCACTTTGGTCTTTCAAATGAGAGAGGGAGTACTTCGTCACTTGACCAACCACTCAAATGACATAATAAAATCCTATTCTAAATAGAAAAGGTCTATACTAGCTTGGTACAGTGAATTGAAATCAAGTTCATAAAGTTCAATGAGAAATCATCACTAGGCTAGCCACACATATAAACATGAAATATGGAAAACAAATACACTGGAAATCTCCCCAATCTCATTCTCTATGGTAAAACAGAAATAGCTCTAGCCACACCAAAACCAACAAGATTGTTTCTCATTATGCCAAGCTATGGCGGGATGCATGGGTCAATTAATCGGGGCCAACAGGGGCATTCTATGTTTTGTTTTGCACAGCACAAAAATAAGGGCTTATTGCTGTATAATACTCTTCAATCAAATATGCATACCAATGCTTTCAAAATGCAACAATCCAAGGCATATACTAGCCAATACCATTTTGAATCTAGCTAAGACTCCTAGTACAGACAGTGTTGTTGTGGAGTTTTTTGGAGTTAGAAACATAGTTAGGTAGAGGCGATTGCTATTGCCACAAGGGAAAACCTATGCAAGTAAATCCCTTCTCCTAACCAACCTCAAAAAAGAAAAGAGAAAATAAATAGACATGGGGGAAAGGGAGAGGTGTGATGCCATGTTTCTGACTTAAGCAATCTCAGGAAAAAAAAAAGTTAAGAAAGCAAAACATAATAAGTCTCATACCATCACGTCTCTTCAGTAGGCCAGGAGTATCTGTCACCTGTAGCAGAACTAGTAAATGCAATTGCAGAGAAACAACAAAAAAGGAGGGATTACTCATCTCATCCTAAAGACTGACCTGAAAATGTTGATAGTCAAAAGCAATATGACCCATTAGAATCCCTCTAGTTGTGAATGGATAATTGCAGATCTGGAGATGAAGGGGAAAAAAAAGGTAGTAATTGACTCCCATTCATAAGAAACTCAAGCCTGCAAGCAAGATGTACGAAAATCACAGACAACTTAAAAGCATCATTCTTCCAACTTCGATAACAGCCATTATCCATGGCTTGGTTAGTCAGTCAGTACTCAGTAGTCATCAAATCTAATCAGTGAAGAGGCATATAGATTAAATATCCTTGATGAAAGAACTTAAGCCACAGAGAACCGAGAGGGGGAGTGGTTGGGTGCAGATGATATAGCTAGCGTGAAGATCAACTTAAGAAAATATTGAAGATTGCTTCTATAAGACTCTCTCTCCCCCCCTTTTTGATTAGTGATGAGGAATAAATTAAGCCAAACCAAACCAAACTAAGCACTTTCCCACTAAATGGGATCAGCTACGTGAATTTTCTACCACCATTTGACTCTGTTGTAGGCTATGTATACTTCTTAGTGAAAAAATATAAGATTCTGAATAGGTATTTTTCAACTTTTCTTGTCTTCCTTTGTATTTTTCTACAATAACCTCTTCCAAGCTCTCACATGGTAATAGAGGCATTGACAATATTAACTTTATGATGTAGGGTAAGGGGAAAGAAGGGGAAGGGTAGGGAAAGGGAAAGAGAAATCAGGGGAGGGGGAGAAATAGAATGAAAACCAAGGGAAGGTAAAGGTGAAGGGGAAGGGGAAGGAGAAGGAGAGACAAGGGGGAGAGAGAGAAAGTAAAGACCATGAGAAAGGAGAAAGATAACAATCAATCAAATTGCATTCAATTCATCAATACTGATTCACACAATAGAGGTAGGGTTCTTATATAGAGAACCTTATGTCTAGGATAATTAAAAATAAAATCACAATTAAATAACTCCTAATTGGGAAATAAAATCAATTGGGAAATAAAAATCACATCACAATCAAATAACTCCTAATTGAAAATAAAAATCAAATCTCTATTAAATTAAAAATAAAATCAAATTTCTTTTAATTAATAATCAAATTTATTATAAATATAATCAAATTAAATCTGCATTCCTGATATTCGCATCAATCCTTCCTGGGTGGTTGGGACTCAGCCCGTCAAGTAAAACCTCTATAATTAATTCCCCAACCACAAGCTGAGCGGCTGTGCAATGTTTCGTCCATGGTGATAGACTCGTATGATTGGGGGCCGAAAACTAACTCAGCAACCCATATCTCCAGAAAAAATTGGACTTGGGTCTAGAAAGGTGCAATCCTATTGATTCTGATAGAATTTTAAAAGATTTGGATTTAACTATTGTAGTGTCTCTCGAGAGATTCAGGCATTCGCAAACTCTGGTTGGCCAACCCAACGGATAAGGAAACATTGAACCGCTCCATCCCTGGTAAATATAATCTACTCATCTAAAATAGCATATAATTTATCGAGGTGTGCAGCTGGGGAGTAAAATTGTGCAGGAGTAGGAGGACAGTCAATAGGTGGCACATTTCAGGGGGCGTCAAAGGGATCAACAGGTGGAAAAAATTCACCTTTATAAGTAATTAAATTTTCAACATTGAAAACATGATGAAAACCAAAATGAGATTGAATATCAATAACATGTGCATTTGATCCAATCTGCTATAAAATTTTAAATGTGTCAGCATTACAAGTTTGCAATTTAGAGACGTGCCTATATAGGCACCGTTCTGGCCTGATTCAAACCATGACATAATCTCCTACATTAAATTCAACGTGTTTTTTATGCATGTCAGTGCGAAGTTTATATGAGGCATTACTTGCCTCAAATTGTTTATTGATTTCGACATGTAAGTCAAAGGTGTTGTACAAAAGTTTCGCCCATTATAAACATACTAGCAGGTGGGGACACTATGATATGGTCCAATGATTTTTAAAGTTTGTAACCATACACGACTTCAAGTGGACTCATGCCTATGGATCTATTGACAGAGCTATTATATGCAAGTTGGGCGGTGGAAAGAATCAAGTTCCAATTCCTGATGTTGTCCTGAACCAAATATCATAACAAGTT